>QVTG01000008.1:0-50952 GCA_013305925.1 Geotrichum reessii
ATTATTATTATTATTATTATTAATTATTATTATTATTATTATTTTATTATTATTATTATTATTATTATTATTATTATTATTATATTATTATTAATTATTATTATTATTTTATTATTATATTATTATTATTATTATTATTATTATTATTACTATTATTATTATTATTGCTTGTATTACAACTTTTCATTTGTATCAGTTTGTTTAAAAGAAAAAAAAAAAAAAAAAAAGGAAATAGCCCTCGATTCCAACCAAACAGCGCACGCTAAAATTAAAACAAAAATTAAAACCATAAATACCAAAGCAATTTTCCTTTTTCTCCTACTTGACCTTCTTCAACAACCATCTTCACTAAAATTTAAATAACAAAACAAAATTATCTAACCTTTGCCCTTCAGACTTCTACATTTTCACCTCTTGTTGTAGTCCTTATCGCCACCATGAAGGTATGTATTGTGTCAACCACCGTTATCTCCTGACATCATAGATGACCTGCTGCTGGCTGCCCTCCACTTTTTTAATAGTTTACATGGTTATCTAATGCTTTCGCGTGCTTCTAGTTCCTGGAATACGACGACCTTCAAAAAGTCAACTCCATTCTTTCCTTTGAGACACCTGAGTGCAAGATCGTCGGCGCCATTGACATCTACTCAACTAAACAGGCAGCTACTGATAGAAAACTATACAAGACTATTGATAAGCACCTTGACACCCTTCAACAAGATGCCATAAATTATCTCAACTCTACCAGTAATAACCCCGAATCGTTGTCGAAATCGCTCTCGCCTAATACTAAGTCGACGTTGCCCGCTCTCTCTAGCAATTTTGAGCCTGTTTCCACAGCTGCCGCGTCAGTAAAATCTACAGATGCTGTATCCTCTAGTAGCGTCCACTTTCCAATCTTGTCTTCTCCACCTTCTTCTTCTTCTTCCCCCACAAACAGCAACGAAAAATTGAAAAAGTCTACGGTTGATCCAGAAGTTCTTAAAACGCTGTCAAACTCTTTCTCAGACTCTCCTTTCGGTCCTTTGTACAAGCCCGCATCTCGTAAGGCATTTGCGTATCTAATATCTATCCTCAACTACTCGCACCCAGATCACGATTTTTCATTTCTTCAGCCATCAGATTTTCGACGCGAATCTGCTCCAACGTTTGTCATCAACTCATTCAACAACTTACTTTTTGCCAGCGGTATTCCTGTGCCTGCCAGTATATGGGAATGCCTTGACCGTCATATAGGTCTTAAGGAGTGTGATGTGTATTCACACACACCACCTGAATCCTTTCTTGATGACGAGCCCGGTACACTGTGGTCTTACATGTGGTTCTTTTTCAACAAGAAACGGAAACGTGTTGCGTATCTCAACCTCACAGCCATTCATCACCATCGTCGCCGTCGAAGTATAGATGACTACCAACGTGCAAATTCAGAGTCAATACTTTTTGATGAAGACACCGCTCGACCGAGTGCTAAGCGCAGAAAGTCTGATGCTCATCGTATTGAGCCTTACGCTCGTGAGGAGGAGTACGATCTGACGTTGACATCGAGTGACTCTGAATGTGAGGAAGATAATGTCGTCGGCAACCTTGAGCTCGAGTAGGAGACCAGTTGTTAGTCATTGGACTGGGGCACCTAGCAATTTTCATTTTAATTTCTTGTTATCCTTTTTTTTCTATTTTTGTTCACACGATGTGTCGATGATGCCGCGATGATGCTATTTTTACGCCAACGAATAACACCACTACAAGCCCTTATGAAAACCTCCAGGTCATTGTTATTATTATATATCATTTTTTTCTCATTTTCTTCATTATTTTTTTTTGTTTTTACTACTGCTTTTTTTCAGCCGTTGCTTTTTCTAAAATATCATATGATATATAGAAGTTGTACTTTGAAAAATCTCATTGATTTATCTTCACGCCGTGCCAGGTTCATGTGATAGTAAATAAAGGTTCTTTGCATCCCTACTGCACGATGAGCCCCATCATTAAGTTTAGAAATTTGTGCCTACGCAGTTAAAAAAAAAGTTGAAAAACTACTGAAAATTATGATTCTATAGTCCATAACATGTTTTTTTCAAGAAGACATGAAAATTTACGTTTTGGTTGCCAGAAATTAAACAAACGAACCTAAAAAAAAAATTAGCTAATCAATATGAGACGCGTTTGATTAAAAAAATATATACATATATATTCTCACAAATTAACTTTGTTTTCATTTTGTTCAGAATCACCATAACAACCTTAGTGCCAGCTCGTTAAACAATCTGTGGCGTCCACCAAGTTGTGAAAAACAGCACCTTTTTTTTTTTATATTCAATTTTTTCTATTCCTAAATTATTCTGATGACCAAACATAATCACAATCACAGCACTTCACCTGACCAGATTGTGACTGCCGTTGACTATCTCGCGTCCCAAGAAGCGCTCAAGTCTGAGGCATTAGAAACACTCCCCTATGACCCCACTGAGTGCTCAGCCACAACTCTGGGTGATACTAGCGTAAACATGCGCCAAAATCTTTACGCGTGTCTGACGTGCCGCCAGGGTGTATGTTACTCATGCAGTATTCAATGTCATCCTGGTGCAGATCATGAGCTCGTGGAGCTGTTCACCAAACGCGGCTACGCGTGCAGCTGCCCTCCTGATCGCTGTGTACTCAAAAAGAAACATCGTCGAGCGTCTGTGTCCAGTACAAGTAGTGATAGCAGCAAAAGCAACAAAAGCGGCAATGTTATTTCTTCAAATTCAGCTTCTCTGGCTGCCATGGATAAAACAAACAAGTCCATGAACGGCCACAACTTTCGCGGCCTTTTTTGCGCGTGTGACCAGTCGTATAACCCCGACGTTGAAGACCGCCTGATGTTGCAATGTTGCTTTGGCACCGCTTGTGATGAAGACTGGTTCCATGACAGCTGCATAATTGACTGGATCAGTGGCAATTCTTCAAGTCTGAATGCTGCTAAAAATTCGAATACTGATTCTGCTGTGATTGCTTCAAGTGATCCAGCGGATGATTTGGTAAAGATGAATAACGAGAAAAAACTTGAGATGTCTATGAGTGCAAGTACCTCAGTCAAAAACAATGATAATTTGTCAAAAAGGGATGACGTAAAGGGCAACTACAACAACAACGCACAAGAGTCAACTACAATGACCCCAACGACAATTATTACAAAAAATAACTTGAGCAACGCAGCTGGCTTTGTGTGCTGGAATTGTGTTCAGTCTGAATCCACGTTGTTTGATCTCATTTTTTCTGTCACTGACAACAAAAGATCTGATATTACAATTTCTGATAAAGATGATGATACTACAGAGGAACTGATGCCAATTGGCCGTCGGATATTCAAAAATGGCACGTCTAAGGGTGACTACTTTGTATTATTTGAAGATTCTTCTTATAAATCGCGTCTGCTTGCTCTTGCGAAATCAAACACTTTGCCTCCACTGACAACCTACATGTCACAATTTCCGTTTTTTTTCAATGAGGAAACAACGTATACACCGCCACTTGATACAGACGCTAGTGATGATGAAGCCGCCCTTCTTAACACTATCCCCCGTGAACAGGCTATAGAAGGCCTAAAAGCTCTTGACGGGATTCGAACATCGCTCACTGCGTTTCTGCGTGGTTTTGTGGAGGGCGATAGAGTAGTCACAGAGGATGATGTTACTAGTTTTTTTGAGAACGAGCGCAAGCGCAAGAAAGCAAAGTATTTATAACGGCTCTATCATTTTGTGGATATTTTTAACTATTATTAAACGTCATGAGAGTGATGGATTGTAATATTACTATTTATTATATACTATATATATACGTATGTGTATGTGTGAAATTTTACCCACACACACGCACACACAATAAAAACAAAAAAAAGTAAATGAAATGATTCATTAAACATTAAGCAGTCGACGCTGTTACAGGATTTATCTTAACCTCAGAGGGGGTGACTGCCTCGGCCTCGTCAATACGGCGGTACTGTTCTTTCCACAAATTGTGCGCATTCTCAACGTTTTCAAAAATTTTGTCGTAGACTTCTGAATACCAAGCAACAGGGATGCCTGTGAGACCCTCCTTGACGTTTTCTGGCATACTTTCCCAGTCCGCAAGGTTGTCTTTAGGGAAGAATATAGTTGTAGCTCCAGAACGTTTAGCGGCAACTGATTTTTCACGGAGACCACCAATACGTAAAACCTTGCCAGTCAAAGTCAACTCACCCGTCATCGCAAAAGTAGGCGATACTGCATGGTTGAGCGCAAGTGACAGCAACGATGTCGCCATGGTAATACCTGCCGACGGACCATCCTTTGGAATGGCACCTTCTGGACAGTGTAAGTGAATTTTGGCACGTTCAAAAAATCTGTTCTCAGGATAATGGCCGCGAAGGAACATGCGCGCAAAGGAATACGCAATTGTTGAAGACTCCTTCATTGTATCGCCAAGCTGGCCAGTGCGGCTAAATCCAGCCTGTGAGTGGGGACTGATTGGCTGCTCGAGGACACTTTCAACGTAAAGAGAGCTTCCTCCCAATCCTGTAACACCAAGGCCCATCACGACACCAATAGGAGTTTCCTCATACATTCTATCAGCGGTAAAGACTGGCGGGCCAACATAATCCTTGAGATCGGTTTTAGAAATGGTGATGCTAACATCCTCAGGAACCTTTAAAGGCTTATATTCAGGAATTTGAGGTTGGACTTTGACTTTCTCGCTCTCTGCGACAGGCTCGCCTTCCTTCGTAGCCAGAGGCTCTTCTTGTTGGGGCTCTTCAATGGTCTCGGTCTTGATATTCTCAGTCTTAATATCCTCCGCGTCTGCATCTTCCTCGCCAAGTTTTCTAATAATGTTTAATGCAGCCTTTCTATAAATTTTTTCAATATGCTTTTTTAGATTGCGCACGCCACTTTCACGACAGTACTGATTAATGAGCCCTTCAACAGCATCTCTCGTCAAAGTAACGTCAACATCTCCAAGACCGGTCATTTTTTTAGCATTAGGAGCAAGGTAGTTTTCAGCAATGGCAATCTTCTCTTCTGTAACGTAACCGGAAATTTCGATAACTTCCATACGGTCAAGCAAAGGTCCTGGGATAGTGTCAAGAGTGTTGGCAGTACAAACAAAAAGTGTCTTAGACATATCTACAGGAATGTCCATGTAGTGATCCAAAAAAGAGTTGTTCTGTTCAGGATCAAGCAATTCTAAAAGAGCAGCAGAGGGATCACCATGATAGCCACCACGACCAATCTTATCGATCTCATCAATCAGAATCAAAGGGTTCTGGGTTTGAGTTTTCTTTAGAGCTTGAATGACACGGCCAGGAAGGGCACCGACGTAAGTGCGGCGATGACCCTTGAGTTCAGAAACGTCAGATACGCCACCAATACTGAAACGGTAGAACTCACGATTGAGTGATTTTGCAATAGATTTGGCAACAGAAGTCTTACCCACACCAGGTGGGCCAACAAAACAAATGATTTTACCATCGACAGCACCAAGAAGTTTACCAACAGCAATGAATTCAAGAATACGATCTTTGACATCTTTGAGACCATGATGATCTTCATTAAGAATTCTAATAGCTCTGGCAAGATTGTAAGAGTCTTTAGTAAATTTGCCCCAAGGAATCTGACTGATCCAATCAAGGTATTGTCTTGTAATGTTATACTCTGCAGCATTAGGCTCCAGTGTGCTAAGCTTTTGAATTTCATCTTCAAAGACTTTTTCAACATTCTCAGGCAGAGTTAGACCAGCAACACGCTCTCTGAAAGTTTCAATAATCTTCTCCCGACCGTCTTCCATTCCAAGTTCTTTCTTTATGCCCTTAAGTTGTTCACGAAGATAGTCTTCTTTTTGGCGCTTTTGGAGCTTCTCGTCAACATCCTCACTAACCTTCTTTTGAAGTTTGAGGTTTTCAAGTTCACGTTTCACAAGTACAAGAGACTTTTGCAAACGATCTTCAATGTTCAAACTAGATAAAACATCTTGAATTTCGTCTGCTCTACCAGCGGAAATCGATGCGGCAAAATCAGCTAGTATGTGAGGCTCCTCGTACACGTTAGTGCTAGAAAACTTGTTGCCCGTTAACACAATATTGACAATTTGTTCTTTAATAAACCCATTAACCTCGCTAAGACTCTTTAAAACGCGAAGGATTTCAGCCGTCAATGTCGAAATCATAGCCGATTGAGGGTCATAAGGCAGGTCATTAAGATCTTGAATACCAGTGGCCCATGAAACAGGTATTTTGTAAAAGTTTTCTCTAGCTAGTTGCTTAGCCGCAGTTTCATCACCCTCTTTGAGTTTTGTGTCTTTGGATGACTCTTCAACAACTTCAGTAGGTAATGAAGTCTTTAATTCACCAATCTTGATGCGATGAATAGGGTATAAGATAACGGTGGCGGCACCATCTTGGTTTTCAAAAAAAGCACCTACTCGGGCATACACACCCGTATCATAAATTTCATCGAGACTAGTAATAACATCAGTGTCTTTTTTACTGTCCTTGAGTAAAAATACGCCAACGCATCTATCGTCTAAATCGTTTCTAAACAGCTTGCGTAAAGCTTTTATAGCGTTAGGGTCCTTTAAAGACACAGCCTTATTAAAACCTGCAAAAACAAAACAGTCAGTAACATAAATCAAAAAAACCAAATTTCATTACTCATAACATACCAGGAATCATCGGCCGCTGGCTAACTGGAATGATCAAGACTTGCTCTTTATCCATTGCTGTTGCGGATTGATAAAACTTTTCAGCAGGGCTGCCTTTCTGGTCATTAGGTGTCTTGATTCGAGGAGTCAGTGGTTGGGATTTTGCGATCGTCTTAGAACTTTTGGATTGGGGTTCAGAACTTTTAGACTCTTCGGTAGTTGCTGGTTGTTCCTTCTTTTTTCTCGTGATCTTGGGCTTTTCTGGTGTGCTTGATCCGTTACCTTTATTGTCATTGTCATTATTGTCGGAATTCGCTAGAATTTTATTTCCAGTTGATTTACTTGGTAACGGCAATTGCGAAGGGCCGATCACAGCATTTTCAAAAATATTAGATGGTGATTGAAAGATATCTAGCAAATGTACTGGAACTAAACTTGTTTTCTTTTCGAATTCCGACTTGTATACTTGTTGTATAGTTGATTCTGGGTGTAAAAATGATGCATGTCTGGTAGAAAGCTTTAAAACACTAAGTGATTGCACAGCACCATTGCGAACTCTAAAGACGTTTCTCGAGAGCATTTGTGAATTGAAAAATTATTAATAATTATAACAAGAAAAAAAAAAAAAAAGATAAAAAAGAAGTTCTTTAAAGACACTGAGTAATGAGAAAAATTCAAGCTGGAATTTAATAATTTAAGTTGATATTTAATTTACAATGTCGGGTTTCTATGAGATATAGAAAAATGATTGGTGAGCATCGGGACCACAATTTACTCATCAGGGTGGCGTCATTATAGCATATTTGAGAATGATCTAAAGTGTATGTAATATGTTTCATAACAATTATGTCATCATCACTTTGTAATTGCTGGCTCGTGACATTACTGGTACACATACAAATTGTAAAGTGCTTTTTTTCTAGCATTTTTTTTAGCATTTGAGTTCAAAGCGCCGCGTTACTTGACTTCAGATGACTCTGGATGATTATCTCAGACTGCCCCCATGTGGAATGAAAACCTGTTGCGGCCACTATGTAATTACTAAATTTCAACAATAACCAGATTAATATGGTATGTTTAAAAATATTGCGATGAATAGCAAAATAGCAAAAAAGATGTACTACAAATAAAATAGATAAAAAGACTTACCTAAATGAAACTAAACAAAGCAACGTTATCAGTTTTCGTCAAATTATCCTACATTTACTAATATTTCAAAAAGGTTCCATAATCAATTTTTAATGCTAAGACGTCCATACGATACATATCTTCTGGTATATTTATGCTAGAGATTTACACTTTGTTAATCTCTAGTCAGTTGCTTTAATCAAGCGGAGTAATTACAGTAAACATTATATGAATTTTAGTAGTATTAACAAGCTTGTTTTTTTTTTTGTATCAAGATAAAACTTCCAGTTTAATCTTAAGGGGGAATATTCTTTTAAACTGTTGCCCTATGCAGTAAGTAAAACTAATTAATCGGGAACTTTTTCGTTATCCACTCTTACTGAAGAAAAAAGTGTATCTATAGATGCCATGATCTATACACAACTGAGGAAGAAGAAAAAAAGTTGTCAAGGAAAGAGTCGAGATAAAATTTATATAGATTCTAGGGAATTTGAATTATTGCTAACATAGATTTTTCACTATGTACAATGAAACTATTTCATGTTATCATATTTATTATTATTTTTATGAACCTACAACGATCAACCAAAAAGAACCATTAATGAAATGGCTATAATAAACCGGGTATTTTATTGCCATTATTTAATTATCATTTTCATGCCTATCTCAAAGCAATTATAATACAAGGTACTTATAAATATACTACTGGATAACTGGTGATATTAAATGGATCTGTTAGTTAAAAGTGTTTCAAAACGTAGCTTCTTTTTCATCACGAACCAAGCATACCATCTATACCTAATCTGCTTAAGAAATTCTTTGTGTTTTTGTTTGACAATCTTAGAAAGGCTTCAGTTAGACCCATTTTAGTAAAAACATTTGCGGAATGTGTACACAACACTTCCACTAGATTACCAATTGAACGCATAGAATACTCAGCTATTATAAGCCAAAAGTATCTTCACATGCTAGCTGCTTTCCATAATTTATCAATACAAAACTCTTAATAATTCAGTTCTTAATAAACTTTGTGAAAAGCCGACTCAAAACTTTAAGTTAGCTAGAGACTTTGTCGCATCTTAAAACTAATCTACTAACAAAGCTAAGCCATATGTTCATAGTTTGAAACGTCCTGGGTGAACCTTAAAGCTTTAGTAAAATGATCAGTGATCTTTAGAAATATATAAAGGAATGGATCCTTTATTTAAACAAGTCCAAAACATTTTATTTACTTATTTTGTTTTTATTCTTTCATTTTAATTTCATACTTTTAATTGAATTTTTTTTCTCATTTTAATTTCATTCAGTTTTTTTTTTTTTTATTTGCTGCTCTCATAGTTTTTTTCCCCCAGAATCTGAACTTCAATTCAGCTCTATATTTGACAAAAAAATGTCCTCCGAAAATGAAAGTTCAAATTCTGTCTCAAACTTTGGTGTAAGTTTTGTGCTTAACTTCATTATTCTTGCGGTTTTTGTAACCGCATTTCTCTTTTTGCGCCCAAAACAAAAGCAGACTTACCAGCCTCGATCTGTTGTGGACACAATCCCTATAGATAGGCGTCCCCGACCGCTCGACTCCGGGATATTCAATTGGTTTTCCGATTTGATAACCCGAAAAGAAACCGAATTATTACAAGACACTGGCTTAGACGGGTATTTTTTTCTACGTTATTTAAGACTTACAATTTTAATATCTCTTGTTGGTATTGTTTTAACGTGGCCAATCTTGCTTCCTGTGAATGCTACAGGAGGCGGTGGCCAATATGGATTTAACCAGCTCAGTTTTACTAATGTTACCAATCCCAATCGCTACTTTGCTCACGCATTACTTGCTTATTTTTACTTTGGATTTGTAATTTTTACTTTGTACAGAGAGCTTGTTTTTTATGTTGGTGTTCGGCATGCAGTCTTAACCTCTCCTGCGTACTCAAGTCTTGTATCTTCAAGAACAATCTTAATTTCAACTGTGCCTCGTGACCTTCTCGACATTGAACATCTTACCGAAATTTTTGACGGCGTCAAGTACATTTGGATTAACAAGTCTTTGAAAAAACTGGAAAAAAAAGTTAAAGAGCGTGAGAAGCTAGCACTCAAAATCGAAGCAGCTGAGAACAAACTTCTTACAACAGCAGTCAAAAATAAAATCAAATCTGAAAAAAAATCGTCAAGCCAAAGAATTGATGGTACTGATATTTCACTTTACGTTCCTGATAAGAAGCGCCCAACTCACAGACTTAAACCCATCATTGGCAAAAAAGTGGACACCATTAACTATGGCTGCGAGAAAATTCCGGAGCTTAACAAAGAAATCAGTGAAATGAGAAACGATTCTGACCAATTTGACAAGATCAATTCTGTTTTTATTTGTTTTTACACTCAAGAACAGGCAGAGACTGCGGTACAAACCTTAACTCACCATACAGCTTTGCATATGAGCCCTCGCTACATTGGTGTTCGTCCTGAAGAAATAATTTGGAGCAACCTTCGATTATTTTGGTGGGAACGTCTCGTACGGTCGCTTGCAGCAAGTGCTCTTATTGTTGCCCTAATTATCTTTTGGGCAATTCCCGTTGCATTTGTCGGTTCAATTTCCAACATCAAATCTTTGACGGAAAAACTTCCTTGGCTGGGATTTTTGAATCATATTCCTGATTTCATTTACGGAGTTGTCTCAGGCTTTTTGCCTACCATCCTCCTGGCAGTCCTAGTTGCTTTAGTTCCAGTTATTTTTCGTCTTATGGCTAAAATTTCCGGTGAGCCTACTACTGTACGAGTTGAATACTATGTTCAAAATGCCTTTTTTGCTTTTCAAGTCATTCAGGTATTTCTTGTCACCACCCTTGCATCTGGTGCAGCGGCGGTGATTCAAGATATTATCAATGACCCTAGCAACGCTATGGAACTTCTTGCTCAAAACCTACCAAAAGCGTCTAATTTCTACATTGCTTATTTTATGCTTCAAGGTTTCACTATTGCAGGTGGTGCTCTATTGCAAATTGTTGCTCTTGCCCTGTTCTGGATCTTGGGGTCTATTTTAGATAACACAGTCAGAAAAAAGTGGAATCGTAGAAACGTTCTAGGTTTGACAGGTTGGGGTTCTGTTTTTCCGGTTTATACCAATTTGACAGTTATAGGTATCACTTACTCCATAATTTCACCACTTATCCTTGCATTTATGGCTCTTGCTTATGGCTGTATTTATGTTGCATATCTTCACAATCTTTTGTTTGTTGTTGGACCGTCAGAAGGCAGAGGCATTTATTACCCGCGTGCTATTTACCAAACATTTACAGGTCTTTACATTGCAGAAGTATGCTTGCTTGGTTTATTTGTGGTAGCCAAAGCTTGGGGTCCTTTGGTACTCATGGCTTTTCTGATTGCATTAACGATTTTTGCGCAATCAATTTTACAAAAAGCGTTCATGCCTCTAGTAGGAAATCTACCAAGAGACTTACTTCGTGAAACAGCCAATAGGGTCACTTCGTTTAATCCTGCAAGTTTAGTAACCAAAAACGTACCACACGAGAAGCAAGGCAACACCACGCGCAACGAAAGTATATCTTCCGGAGCAGTACAAGTGACAAGTGAAAGTAATTTAGAGTCAGCTGAAACTGGCCATAACAATCCACTTAAGGACCTGTCTTTTATGACGCGGTACTTTAAACCTCACTTATACCTTGACCCCATCACAATTCAGAACGAATTTCTGACTAAACGGTTTCATGAACCTGCGTATGATTTGACTGTAGAGGAAGAATCTTCATTGTTTGCTAGCCCGGCTTTAACTAGTGAAAACCCACTTGTGTGGATTCCACGCGATCCCTACGGTTTGTCCGAGATTGAAATTCAAAAGCTAAGAAACGGAGAAGTCAATGTAAGTGACGAAGGCGCTTGGATTGCGGTTGACAGTAGCAAGAACAAGAGCGAAATTAAGTGGGATACACCTGAAATTGTCCCTATCTGGACCAAACCGATCAAATACTAGATTGGTTGTTGTGTCTTTTTTATTATTATTTTTTTTCTTTGGCAGTTTTCGTTTTTAAAAAAATGACAGGTCTATTTGTAAGGGCTTAATGCGTATAATATATATATATTTTTTTTTTTTGTACTGATGTTATTGTAACTTTAGATATATCAATTTCATATTAAAAAACTTGATGATTTACGTTAAAAATTTTCAAAATGTATCTCTAATGGTATTTTCAAGATTTAAACAAACAAATTTCGATCAATTAAAAAACAAATAGTGATAATTAATTAAGATTTGTACATGTAGTTATACCCATATTTTCATGAAAAAAAATTACATGTTGATTAAATTGATTAAATCAAGAAATTTTCCCAAGATCAAAATTTGACACCGTAAAAGTAGAATAAGCAGTATATGCATGTACAGTATTCTGCAATACCCGAAGGAATTAACGCATATTACCAAAAATATTTAGTTATTCAGAATTACAGTCGTATTATCAAGAAAAAAAGATATCTTACTAATGGGTGAGAATGTGTCATTTTTTTCGTGATTTTAAATGTCAACATTGAAAGATTTTGAAAAAAAAAGAAAAAATAATTGTAAAACTTTGAAGCATCATGATTTATACGTATAATTAGGTTGTTGTCTCTATACGTAGTCAAAAGTTATCCTGAAAAAAAAAATTAATTTTGATGAAGGTTATCTGAGGGTTTGTGTCAATCATGATTTTCTTTCCAAAAGTATGAACACAATAAGATTTATAATTTTACATGAAATTTAATGATTGAAAAATACGTATAATAAAAAAAACGGATATAATATCATTCCGGATTTAATAAAAAAAAAAACACATGAACAGGTTTTTCTGAAGTACCTTTGTATGTTATTACGCAATCTATTTTATGTCTTTGGTGAAATTAATTAGACTGTGTGTCAAGTCCTAAGTCTGTATTTGAACTTTTGGTTTTTTTTTTTGTTTCTTATATTATGTGGCAGAATTTTGGAAGAAAAAACTAATTTTAAGGCCATTAAACAGTAATATGATATGTGAAGTTTTGTTTTTCAGATACCAAATCTGGCTAAAAGAAATGATCTTTTTTTTTTCATTATTTCATTTTGAATTTGATAAATATCTTTTTTTTTTTGTAAAAATCATATATGGATTTGTAGAGATTGAATATATAGTAATGTGAATGTTTTCAAAATAATAACATTATACTATAGCTTTTGTTTTTTTCTGAAATCAAAGTTGAGTAGCAAAACACGTATAACTTTAACACAAAGGAATTTTTCTTAGGCATCCAAACTATGAAAATTTAAAAGAAATACAAGAACGAAATGCTGGCGTTTCCCTATTAATTTTAATGTTGTCATAACAATCTTTTTTAATGGTTTAATCAAGATTAACTTAACATGTTACACAATGATCTGGGGAGGGTTTTTTTTTCACTTTTGATTTCTTATTTTTCTAGCAGGTCTTCAAAATATTTCACCTCATTAATTTTCAGGTATTAACATCAATGGTAACGACTTATGGTAAAACTTCGCATAGAAGCTGGCCACTGTGCAGATTTGATACCGCAAGAATGAGAGTGACTAGAAACCGTTTATACCCAGAATGTAATAATTTCAATTACAACTATCAAATCATTGCTTACGTTAATAAAAGTTGATCTGACTGGCAAATAATTTTATTTGATTCTATCAATTCTATTAGTTTCATTAATTGTATTAATCTACAATTGCGCAAGACTGAATTATTCGATTTTTTTTTTTTTTGGTTGATATTCTTTTGTGAATGTTTTATTGATTATTTAGGTCAGTTGTATTCCTTAGAATGTTGAAAGAATGAGTTGATGAGACTCAAACTGCGTTTCTGCCCACATAGAAAAATAGTCATAAATGAATCATTACTTAAAGGAATCAAAAAGTTGATTCCGTTTTTCAAATCACTTTTCAAATATTTACTAAAGTTTCACATAAAAGCCAAGCCCATTTTATTTGTATTATGATACTGTTCAATAACGATAAACCTAAGTGTCAAAATACCGCAAATAAAAATTAAAAAAAAAGTTGATCGTGTTTATTCTTTTTCTCATCACAGAGAAAACAATAGAAAAGTTTATATACAAACGGTTTAAATAAATATCAAGTCACATACAGTTATTTTTGTTGATTATGAAATTTGGAAGTTTTAATTTTAAAGTCTTTTTTTTTCTTCTTTTATAACTTTATTAATAAATTTTTGTTCTGGAAATAGGTTACTAATGTCGCCTGTTTTTGATCAACTTGAAATATGCAACGGTGGGATTTTGTTCACATTTGGAAATGCAAATGACTTCACTACTATACACATAATTGAATTAATTCAGTCTTATAACCAATCTACTTGTTTGTTCCTTTTTTTTTTGACAATAAGTGAAATAAGCTGTTACAATTCACTTTTTTTTTTTAATTGTAGAATATTTAAAAATAACTTTCAGCAGTGTTTAGATGAAGCATTCAAATATTTGGCTTTTGAAGTTTATTCTATTGAATTATTTACGACAGTTCCAAAAGACCCCTGTTTCTTTGTTTTTTTTTCTGATTTCCAGTTCATTAGTTAATCTGCCAAAAATTAAATTAATTGAAATAAAAATAAAATTTTAATGAATAAAAAAGAAAGATGGAATTGATTAAAAGTTTTTGTAAATGTGACGTTTCTTACCGTAATTATGTTACATATGTTACTAAGGATTACCATCCTAGCTCAATATGTTTAATGACATATGCAAGAAAAAAATTTTTTTGAATGTACTTCAAGCATGGTATACAAAAGCTACCGGGCGTTTGTGTTCAAACACTTGAAAATTACCAATAAAATATGTAAAATGTTCCGGAAACCCGGGATTCTAGTAAAAAGCTTTTGAACAAGAAATCTGAGTTGGCCGTCCATGATTTTCAGAGTCGCTATGTGTAAACTGTTAGCTTTATATTGTAAAGTTAACAGGTTTTGTAAAAGGTCGATCTTTGACACATAATTTTGAAACGCATATATTTTGTACTATTCTTATTTATTTCTTTTTTTTTTTTGTGTTCTCATCGATTTCCTTATTTATCCTCTTTATCTGGATAATCTGAAGGTTAAAAACTATTTTGAGTTATATTTTTTTTTTCTTTTCTTTTTCTTGCACAAAGTTTTCTGAAAAAAGTAATATTATCTGGATAATCTTAAAAAAAATTGGGAAATTTTTGATTTCGTACTTTTTTTCAGCCAATTACTGATCAAATTAAAAACTTTGTCCGTATTTTGAATTTTCGTTACCAACAAATAATCAATAACCGTTATTTAGAAAAAAAAAAAGAGAAGCTCATATACACAAATAATTTCGAACCATTGCTAAAAAAAATATAATCTGAAAAAATATTTTACAGAATTAGTTCTTTTTATATGTATATATATTATTTTACGCCAAGCAACAGTTGACAAGAAAAGAAAAATTTATTTACTTGCTCTAGCCGTACTCCTAGTGTTTTCAAGTTAAGTATAAAACCTCGCTGTATTCCCTAGTATTAAAAAAACACTTTTAGATACAATTGAAAGTGATTTTATATTTGATTCCATATTAGTTGCTTTTTATTTATTTATTTTTTTAACAATGTCTAAGATTGAAAATGAAACACCACCCGCCTACGTTGAGACGCAGTATTCAAACGCGCCCAATGATCATAATTCATTTGATCCTAAACACGAAGAAAAGTCAAGAGGTATCCAACGGGTTGAGATTATCTCATCACAATATGGAAAAGTTGGTACCTTTGTTGTCTTCTTCTGTATTTTTCTTATTGCCTACTGTTACGGTCTTGATAACACTGTTAGATACAATTTTCAAGCTTTTGCCCAGTCTTCCTATGGTACACACTCCCTCCTTGCTACTGTGAACACAGCTACAGCTATCATTGCTGTCGCTGCCCAGCCTTTTTACGCTCGCTTGTCAGATTACTTTGGTCGTGCAGAATTGCTTTGCATCTGTCTCGTTTTTTATGTTATTGGCACTATTTTAGAATCTCAAGCTAAAAATGTCAGAATCTACGCTGGTGGAGCTGTCATCTACCAATTTGGTTACACTGGTCTTATGCTTTTACTTCAATTGCTTGCCGGCGATTTCTCTCTTTTGAATTGGCGTTTACTGGCTTCTTTTGTTCCCGCTACTCCTTTCATCATCAATACCTGGATTTCTGGTAATGTTGTTGCTGATTTAGGTCCTACACGCTGGTCCTGGGGTATTGCAATGTGGGCTATCATTATTCCTGTCGTTTCTCTTCCTTTGCTTTTTTGCCTTGGTCACATGCATTGGCGTGCTAAGAAAAACGGTGATCTTCAAGTTGTCTATAATCAAGAGTCCGAGTACAGTAAGCGTGGACTTTGGGGATTCATCAAATTTCTATTTTTCAAGATTGATGTTATTGGCCTTTTCCTGATTGTCGCCATTCTCGCTCTTATCCTTGTGCCTTTCAGTATTGCTGGTGGTCTCAAAGCTAACTGGAAAACTGCCAAGGTTTTAGCTCCCTTGATCGTTGGATTTTTTGTTATTCCAGTTTTTGTTTTGTGGGAAAGATATACACCTAGTCCAGTTTTTCCATTCAAACTTATTAAAAATCGTGGTGTCTGGGCTGCTCTCTGTATTGGTATTCTTATAAACTGGATTTGGTACATGCAGGGTGATTACATGTTCACAGTTCTTCAGGTAGCTGTTAACCAATCCAGTAAATCTGCTTCTCGTATTACCTCTCTTTATTCTTTTGTCTCTGTCATTACTGGCACTATTCTTGGATTGGTTATTGTTAAAATTCGTCAGCTCAAACCTTTTATTGTTTTTGGTGCTTGTATGTGGTTTATTGCTATGGGCCTTCTTATTTACTTTCGTGGTGGCAGCGAGTCTAAGTCTGGAATCATTGGTTCTCTCTGTTTGCTTGGTTTTGGTGCCGGCTTTTTCACGTATCCCACACAGGCTTCCATTCAATCGACTACTAACCACGAGCACATGGCTGTCGTCACATCTCTTTACCTTTCTTCATACTACATTGGGTCCGCTCTTGGCGGTGCTATCTCCGGTGCCATCTGGACTCAGACTCTTCCTAAAGAGATTATCAAGCAGTTAAGCCCTTTTAACAATGAGACTATGATTACAACTGCGTATGGTTCCCCTTTTACTTTTATTCTCGAATACCCTTGGGGAACTCCCGAGCGTGAGGCTGTTGTTATTGCGTATAAACATACTCAAAGACTTTTGCTTATCACTGGTACGTGTCTTTGTGTTCCTCTCATCTTCTTTACTCTTCTTTTGCACAATCCTCGTCTTGAGTCTGTTCAAAATCTGTTTACTTCTGATGCCGAAAGTGACCGTAATAACGATAATGTCGTGACCAAGTGGTACGAAAAAATTTGGAAATAGTGCTTTGAATTCCAAGCTTAGTATTTACCTATCTTTCTACAACTTTTATGATGATTTCTGTTTGTTTCTAAACAAGTTATGTTTCTTTTTATTGATAATCTTTATCAAGTATATACTTTTGTTTATATTTCAATTGCTTTTTTTCCCTCTTTTCTACCATTTAAAAACATTGTTAAATGTGGTGGTGAGCATGTTTAATCTCAACGTTTTTTTTTGTTTTTGTTTGGGGTTGTAACGTTTTATTTTTACTATTTTTTTTAAAACAAAAAAAAACTCAAATTGTCGGCATTTCAAACTTTTCTAGACCGAGCTTTGAGCCGAGCATCTTGTATTGTATTTCAGTTTAGTTTTTTTGCTTTCTCTCCTCGAAATGATGAAATCTTTTTTTTATAAACTTCTTCATTTCTTCATTTATAGATCAACTTGTTTATTACTTCTTTTTTTTTTCTTTATTCAGTAATTTATTTTGTTTTAATTTTGCTGTTTTCTTTTTTTAAATCGTTTTTAAATTTGCTATAATGTCAAATACACCGAAAAACAGGCTCAGCGCGTTGCAGCGTCAGCTCGATTCGTCATACTCTGTACATGAAATCGGCACACCTTTCACAAGCAATTACCAAATCTACATAACGCGCTCTAATGGTAACGTAATATCACCCTTTCATGATATACCACTTTTTCATGAAAGCAAAACCTCTGGGGGTTGCCCAGTCTTTAATATGGTAGTTGAGATTCCCCGCTGGACAAATGCAAAGCTTGAAATTAACAAGAGCTTGCCTCTCAACCCGATTACCCAAGACAAGAAAAAAAAAACCGGTGCGCTCCGTTTTGTCAAAAATGTGTTTCCTCATAAAGGTTATATTCACAACTATGGCGCATTCCCACAAACATGGGAAGATCCCGACCACTTTCATTCGGACACAAAACAACGTGGCGACAACGACCCTCTCGATGCATGCGAGATTGGTGACACCATAGCATATCCTGGTGAGGTCAAGCCCGTAAAGGTCATCGGCGTGCTGGCATTGCTAGATGAAGGTGAAACTGACTGGAAAGTTCTTGTTATAGACGTTCGGGACCCTTTGGCTGATCTCATTAATGATATTGACGATGTCAAGAAATATAAACCCGGTCTTATCGAAGCCACTGTCATGTGGTTCAAAAACTACAAGATTCCAGATGGCTCACCTGAGAACAAGTTTGCGTTTGATGGTGAAGCTAAGGGAACCGAGTACGCGCTTGAAGTTGTCAAACAGTGCCACAAGTCCTGGAAAACCCTAATTGACGGCAAAGTGAAGGAAACTAATGGTATTGACCTCACTCGAGGCGGGGTTAACTTCAAAGCTCCAAAGGTAAAGGAGACTGGTGAAAAGCCAGCAAAAGCTGAAGACAAGTGGTATTACGTATGAGATCAACCCAACAGGTCGCTTTGAATTCATAATTGTATATAAACAAATGTACTTTATTATCAAGAATACTATCAGTTTTGAATTGTTAAATTATATATTCTGACTACAAATACTATGCGCCCTTGGCGTTGAGAACAAAGTTCTTGACTTTCACTAAATCCTTGACACCATTAGTCTCAACGCCGCCACTGACGTCAACACCAATGATTCCATCATATTTTACAGCAGATGCCACGTTGTCGGGAGTAAGTCCACCAGCTAGAATAAACCGCGCACCTTTTTCAATCACTTTTGTAATCTGTGTACGGTCAACCAGCTTACCCTCGCCGCCAAGCTCGCCGTCCAGCAGCGCATATGCAAAATATCCTGGATGTAGGCTCTCAGTCTCAAAGCGCGGCGTGCCAGGAGTGAAACGTTTAATAACTGGAACGGGAATAACTCGACACCACTCAAGCGGTTCGTCTCCATGCAGTTGAACAATGTCCAAGGATAGCTTTTGTTGCAGCTCAAGCACGGTCGCCAGCGGCTGGTTGCGGAAAACTCCGACAATCTGAGGCCGGCTATTAGACAACTTCGTACGAGTGATCTGGTACTCGCTTAAAGTTTGGCCCATCTGGGGCAGGTAGAACTTGTTTGTCGGTGGGATAGGACGCTGAAAACTACGAACAAATTTGGAGATCTCAATTGCTGTTACTGTGTCAACAGTTCTAGATCGGCCTGGTACTAAAATCATACCAATCATGTCGGCTCCCGACTCTAGAGCAGCTTGCGCAGCCTCAACTGTTTTAATACCACAGACTTTTACTAAGGGCTTGAGCCCCACTGCGTTGGTATCAATTTTAGGCTCTGGCAATTGGTCTGAATCTAAACCTAGTTTGTACTTGACGCCGATTTCGCTCTTGGGATCAGCAAACACCGTTGCTTCACAAATTTTCTTGTCATCAAACATAACCACACTAGCACCCGATGCAAAAGCTTTCTTATATATGACAGTGTCATCATTAGAAACCGCACCTACATAGATAATATCGATGCCACTTAACTCTTTCTTAAAACTCGTCACAACGTCGTATGTGTTGGCTACAATGCCATCAGCAGTTTCCTCCAAAATCGCACGATCTGAAGCTGTGAGAATCTGATCACGATCTATTTGTGCTATCAGCGCTGGTCGCAGGGCCAATGTGTCGAGCTCCGCGCGCACCGCCTTTAGCTGAGGAATAGTTGCAATCAAAGCAACTACACCAGCCCGCGTCAGTTCAGCAACAGATACCAGATGAGATACAACACCGATAACTGGCGAAAATGCCTGCGAAGTCGACTTGAAATGAAAAGATAGTGAGATCTTTGGATAAATCGGTTGTTGAATCGGCATGTTATTGCTCAAGGTCAATGGTGGTTTAATTCAGATCACGGAAATCGTGGATTAAGTCATTTAATAAAGTGCTGGGCTAGGGTATACACAATTAAGAAACGAAGACACAAAGTTTTAATTTTGTTATGTTCAATAAAACACAACAATACATTTGCTCAGAAAATGACAAGACTACTTCAAAACATTGTAATTATTCAATAAATATAAGATTTTCTAAATGGAAATAAATTTGCATATTTTTTTAACAAAAAACAAATTCATATAAAATTTTTTGAGTTTAGATGGAGCAGGACTGTGTGGTTAATTTTGAAATCTTTCTTTAGAATGCTTGATGGTTTATACGTATTTAAAATGAATAGGACTAGATATCAAAAAAATATAGTATAACTTATACGTATATTATTTCAAAACATTTACTGAAATAATATATAAAAAAATTACTATTCTTTTTTAACAATTTTTTTTCAAAAAAAAAGATACCAAATTATCTGTTCAAAATTGTGGCATTGAAATAATTTATAGAAAAACACCTGTTCTACATTATTTGAAATTAGATCATTCCAAACTTGTGAATTCATGATTGGGGTGAAAAAGTGACTAGCGAAACTGAAGTGTTCAATAAAATTAATATATGTAAATTTAATTTACAGTATGATATGCACATTCAACTGGCTTGTTTTATTTTTATGCCACTGATAAAACCTTTTTTTTTAAAAAAAAAAAACATTTTTACTGAATATATCCATGCTAGTTTTTCTGGGACTCTTTGATACAAAACAAGAAATCTACTAAAACACTCTAGAGCTTTCAAAATTAGCAAATACATATATTAATTCTGTTTATTAAAAAGGCTAATTTCTTAATGTATACGGGACCTCCCAAACGACAGGAACTTTTTAAAAACAAATCTCGTTTTGAAATTGGAAATAAAACACAATTAAAAGAAAACCAATAAAAAATAAATATAAAATACCATAGAGATGGCTCGAATTATAGTATTATAATTCTAAATTTCTGAAGTATTACTAGACAAAAATTTATATCAATGTGATATATTTCCACCACGATTTCTTTTTAAAAAGGCAACTCGCTTCGGCATAGATCGTACCAAATTGTAAAGAGTTGTTGGCTCCAAATGCAACTACATATCTGATGAAATAGAAGCCATCTCAGAATGAGAAGTAACATATGGATTCAGCATTGATACCTTGTTCTTCATAATGCCACAAATATTTTCAATGAGGTTTAAATCAAGAGATTGCGGTGGCCAAATCATAGTCTCAATATTGTGATTCGCAAACCATGTTTTCACATCTGCATGCCAATGATATTTAGCCCCGTCCTGTATAAAAAATGTCATGTTGACCTGGAAATTTTTGCTGAGTCTTTTTAATAAAGAGTAAGAGATGGCTTTGAAAAACTTTCAGATATAATTGGTGGTTCATGGTAGCCCCCCTGTGGTAGAACATATGGATCGCTATTACCGGTTTCAGAAAAGGTACCCCCAAATACCAATTTTTCTATGATTACCGGGAATCGTAGGATGTTTATATTTGGATTCTTTTTACCTTTTTTGTTACAATATTGTATCCACTAATGTTGTTTTTTCGTTGACAAACCGATCTCAAAATGACTTTCATCTGACCAGATAACTGTATCCCACTTAGGAAGAGTGTAATTTTTATAGGCTTTGGCCCACAATTGTTCGTTTTTTTTTTTTTTGTGTATCTTTCTTAAAAATGGTCTAGCAGTCGGTATATCCCATCCGAAATTATTTTCATGAAGAGTCTTTCGGGTAAATTAGTACTAACGTGGCGTCCAGGTATCGATTGAGTGACGAGTTGGCAAAAAGAAAATTCAGGGTTTTTTTTTTTTTGATATTACGCATAATGTTTCGGACATCACGTTTACTCAAAGCCTCAAGTTCCTTATGAACCTCTTTTGGTTTATTTTGATAAGTTTCAATCGTTCGTACATATGGTAGGCAGTGCTTCTAGGAATACCGAATTTTTTGAAAACTCGAGCAGCTGAGACGCCTAAAACCTGACATTGTTTTACTATCACCTTAAAAATTGAGAATATTATTTCTTTTCATTGCAGAATATATATGCAAAAAGAACTGAAAGAGTAATTATTTTCAATCGTGTTTTAATTGATTTTGTTGAAGAAAAAAAGTTTTGAAATTTCAAATTCAAAAAAATTTCATCGAAAAAGTTCCTATGTCCCCCTACCCTACGTATATACATATATTTTTTTAATCAGTTTTGATTTTGCAAGTTGTTCTCTTATTGTATTATCAAAAATTTGAGATATTGTGTGAGATGTTTACATTGCTTTGATGGCAAAAAAAAAAAAGTTCTATAAAAAAAAAAAAAAGGTAAAAACAGAAAAAAATCAATTAATATAAATGAAAGTGCAAAACGAGCACAAAATATAAATTATTATTCCCAGATTTTTTTGTACCATTTTTTTTTGAGTACGTCTTTTTCAGTATCTTGCTCGCACTTGGTATCAGAATCGTAAAGATTTTGAACAGATTCAAGTCGAGGGTTGCGCAAAAGAAAAGTAAACAAAATGAGAGGAACACAAAGACACGTACCAGTAATTAGCAATAGCTTTTGCGTGTATCTATAGGCAATAACGAGAGCTTGACGCTCGGGAGTGCCCCACGGATATTCAATTATAAAAGTAAAAGGAGAACCATAAGCAGTTTTAATCATTGTTTGATTGTTGAAAGGACCGAGCTGTTTGATAATCTCTTTAGGCAGAGTCTGAGTCCAGATGGCACCAGAAACAGCGCCACCAAAAGCAGAACCAATGTAACAAAAAGCAAGATAAAGAGATGTAACAACACCCATGTGTTCATGGTCAGTAGTTGATTGAATGGAAGCCTGTGTGGGATACGTGAAAAAGCCGGCACCAAAACCAAGCAAACAGAGAGAACCAATGATTCCAGACTTAGAATCGCTGCCACCACGATAATAAATGAGAAGACCCATGGCAGTCATCCACACACAAGATCCAAAAATAATGAAAGGCTTAAGTTGACGGGCTTTTACAACAACTAAGCCAAGAATAGTACCACTAACCACGGCCACAAAAGTATATATAGTACTAATACGAGCAGCCGATTTATTAGACTGATTGACAGCCACACGGAGAACTGTAAACATATAATCACCTTGCATATACCAAGTCCAATTGCATAAAATACCAATGCAAAGAGCTGCCCAAACTCCGCGATCTTTAATGAGATGATATGGAATAAATGGACTGGCTGTGTGCATTTCCCACAATACAAAGACTGGAATAATACAAAATTCAATAATCAAAGGAGTTAAAACTTTTGCTGTTTTCCAATTAGCTTGCAGACCACCAGCAATGCTGAAAGGGACAAGAATAAGAGCAAGCATGGCAACAATAAGGAAAAGACCAATCACATCAATCTTAAAAAATAGAAACTTGATGAATCCTAAAAGTCCACGCTTACTGTACTCTGATTCTTGACTATCAATAACTTCAAGATCACCATTCTTTTTAGCAAGCCAGTACATGTGAATGAGACAAAAAAGTAGAGGAAGAAATACAACAGGAGTGATGATAGCCCACATTCCAATACCCCAGGACCAATGATCTTTATTTAGATCTGCAACAATATTACCAGATACCCAAGCATTAATAGTGTAAGAAAAAATTGGAATGAAAGAAGCAAGCAAACGCCAGTTTAAGTGAGAAAGATCACCTGCAAGCAGTTGGAGCAGAATCATAAGACCAGTGTATCCAAATTGATGAAATATTGCTCCACTAGAGTATATTCTGACATTTTTTGCTTGTGATTCAAGGATAGTGCCAATGATATAAAACAAGATGCAAATGCAGAGTAATTCTGCACGACCAAAGTAGTCCGAAAGACGAGCGAAAAAAGGCTGTGCAGCGACAGCAATTATGGCAGTTGCTGTATTTACTGTTGCAAGGAGAGAGTGATGACCGTAAGAAGACTGTGCAAAAGTTTGAAAATGAGTTCTAACAGTACTATCAAGACCGTAACAGTAAGAAACTAAGAAAATGCACAAGAAAACAACAGAGGTGCCAACTTTCCCATATTGAGATGAGATAATTTCAATACGCTGAATACCTCTTAACTTTTTGTTGTGCTTGTTAACATGTGAGTCCTCATTTTTAAAATCATTTGAAAGTTGCTCATTGGCTATAAAACTCGGTATTTTATGCTGAGTGTCCGCCATCGTGATATTTTTGTCAGTAAAAATGTGACATAAAAATTATTCAAGTTTTTTTTTTTTTTTTTTTTTTTCTGAAAAGAACAGATATGAGCAAACTTTTATATCTAAAAATTGGTATTGAAAAAATGTTGCATCTATTAATTCATTTTGTAAATATATTTTGCAATATCAATTAACAACTGTTTTGAGTAACTTTTTGCTTTTTTGTTTTTACAAAAAAATACACATACTTACGTATTGAAAATGCAACTTATGAAGCTAAGAGAAATTAAATCCGTTATTAGTATTATTTTGTTTGTTAGTAAGCTTGTGTGAATTGAAAAAAAAAAAAAAACAGATGTAGTGAAAATTATTTATTTGGATTATTTCCAAGAGTTTTTTAAATACAACTGTTTGAAAATAAAATGTTTTAAAGCAATTTTTACTTGTAATTTGCTCGAATGTTCACTTTATTCGTCTTTAGGTCATCATTTTGTTGATTTGACTTTGCAATTAAATTACTGGTTAAACAAAACTATTTTTCCTATCAATACAGATTGTTCATATAAAAAAAATTGGAACTATTATGACTTTCAACACAGATGTGCCTGATTCTTGAATCTTTACTTCTCCATTAAAAAATGAATTTTCTGAACTTTTTTGCCTTAAAACTTGATTTTTTTCTTCTTAGTTTCAATTAGAATTGACAATTTGTGTCATTGAATTATAAATTTCAACTTTCAATCACCTTACAAATTTAGCGTTTTCGGTAAGTTATCATACAAAATACGTGTCCAATAGAATTTGGCAAATAACAATTAAATTCTTCAACAAAAATAATTGGCATCTGATAAACTGAAAATGGATAATTTTTCAAATTGTTTTAAAATTTAATGTTTTTTTTTTAAATGTATAAGTACGATTTTCAGGCGTATTAGATGTACAGATTGGATTAAGTGATTGTCATATTTTTGAACTTATTTTACTTATTCAATTTCATGTTGATTGATCAAACCTAATCTAGAAATTATTGTTTTTAATTTCAAAATTATCAGATTTGAACTTCAGTTAAATCAAAAAAAAAAAATTACTATCAAGTTTTTAGATATTATTTAGGCATTAGTTAACGAGTCTTGTTTTTCCTTTTTTTAGATGTGTGCTAAATCGGATGACGACCAAAACCTGAGAAAAAGTTATAAATACATAGAACATCAACCTATATACATACTTTTCTTTTTCGGTAAACTTGTAATCAAAATGTCTTTGACTAAAACAAATACTGGTTTTCATATATATATATATAATCAAACCAATAGTGATACTTTGAAAGTTTAATGTTATACTTTTAACGGTCTGTGTCTCAGTATATTTGTTGGCCAGTATTGAGATTTTTTTTTCTGAGTCTGGATCAGCGCAACAATTACTATCATAACGACAAGAATAGGAAGTAAATGCAAAATTTTCAAAATACAAATAAACAAAACATTTTCTCATAAAATGTAAATTTTACTTAATTAGAATAAAATTATGATAACCTTGGTGGTGATTCAAATCGCATAGCATACATATCGTCCAGCCTTTATAAAGCCAAGACCTAAACACATGAAAAAAGTTCCTTCAACCGGAACAAGAAAAAAAGTTTTACAATAAAAAGATTTATGAATTTATTATTTTTCAAAAAAAACCGTTATTTCTTGGTAATGACTAGAAAATGGATTATAGGAGCTACGTCTTTCAAAAAAACAAGTTTCGAAATTATTCAGTAAAATCAAAAAGCCAATCATAATATTCATGCGAAATAACAAATATAAATTAGTGATGGTGGTAACAACTATTAATACTGCTTCTTAATAATTTTTGGAGTAAGTAATCATTTTGGAAACAAGTAAATTATGATTTAAACAAAAAGAAAAAAAATTGTATAATATTACAGAAGCAGAACAGGATCATACCTTATACATGACGGGCTAAATGCCAAAATAATTATAAAAAGTGACGTTAAAAATTTTTTATGAAAGCGAGGACCCCAACCTTCTGAAACTATTCATGAAGACGATGTTTTATCATATCGTCAGCAAGCTATTTCAGCTCTAAACTGGCCATAGCAATTTCAAAAAGTATTTTTAATTTTTATAACTTAAAAAGATTGTTATTGTGAATATGAGAGGTTGAAACTGATTCACCAATTTCTCAACACAAGTCTTCCTGATTTTGCAGAGTGTGCATTTTCAATAAAAAAATTTTGATTTTTTGATTCAAAAAACTTAGCTTACACTAAAAAAAAAAAAAAAACGTTTGAAACCGTAGTTTTAGATTTGTTTATTGCATTTTATTAGCTGATAATTTGATTGATTAAAACAAACTTGTTAAAGTCTTAATGTGCTTCAGTCTTTGATATTAAATTATTAGGTGAAAAAAAATTCCTCTGAAACGTAGACTATTTTAGAAATGTTTTGTTTTCATAAAATGCTAGAAATTCTGAAGCGCGCTGGCAATGGTAAGATATTATTGAAACAACCAGGTTTGAATTCAATATTTTTTATGTGTATTTGTTATAATTTTATTTACAGTGTGATGTAAAGATTAGATGTAGATAGATAGAATTTTCTTTTTTTTTAAATAGAAAATGATGCGTATAAAGACAACAAGTTTTTTACTTATTTTTTTTATATCTAATTTATCTATACTTGTTAAATTCTTCAAAAAATTCGGAGTTTACCTAACATGGTTAATTCGTAAAAAATTGACCAATGTATGGTTAAATAAAATCTAATTGGTAATCAAGTAAATGAGTAATGAAACAGACAAAAGTCTAATCATAGAAACTTACAAACAATCATAATTAGGAATCAAGAATTATCTTTTGAAAATACAAGTTTTTCACGTATGATTAAACTTGCAAATTTGACTATTGAATTCGTTAAAATTTAAACTAGATAAATAAAAAGATTTGTTTATTGTCCTTAAATTATATATATTTACAACTTGAATAATAATAACAAAGATATAAGTGGTAGCAAAAAAGATCGGGACCATTTCAAAAAAAAAAAAAAAAAATCAAACTGAAATTTCAAAACTTTTGTTCTTCAATAAAATCAATAAAAACTATTATTGATCCAATTGTTTTTATAAATGAAAAAAGATCATATTCACAATATGTTAAAAAGTCTTTGAAAAAATGTCAGTCTTTTGGCATCTCTGCTTTTCGAGTTTCCAAAGAATTCGCCATTCCTAAAAGCACTGCTTTTACAAAAAGTTGAAGACTGTCAAACTACCTCTACTAAATCTCACAAACAGCTTATAAAATGATTAAACTTTTGAGTGAACGTGAAATTAGAAAGATTGTGTGTGAGGTCAGAAAATACCTTAGAATATCAACCAATCAACGCCGCACACAAATAATACCGGAGAGCAAGGTTAGTCGTATTTGGATCCAAACAATCCCTCGACAAAAACATTTCAAATTTTGCATACCATTCTTCAAACCATTTTTTTAAAAAAAAAACAAATACAAAAATGCGAATTATGGGCAAAATTCTATCAGAAATATACCTTTTTGACTAGGCTGCAGTTATCTGATAATATAAAAGTTATTTTTAGATAGGTTTCTCAACAAGAAACCCACTTTAATAAATTCAAAATTGCAACAAAAAAAATTAAAAACAACATCATTATGACACGGTTTACAGCTTTTGGTAATTGTACAAAAGTAGGTGTTTGGGGTACTTTTTTCTGAAGCAGTTATCAGTAATATCTACATTCTACCACAAGGGGCCACCACAAATTATCAATTATAATCAGAAGCTGTTTGAAACCATTTTCATCTGTTTCAAAAATTTGAGCAGAACTTTTTAGTCAAATTTCCTATTTTTATGCAGGATGGGGCTAGATATCAATAGCATAAAAATGTAAAAAATGGCTTTTGGATCACAATATTAAGACTATGATTTGGCTATCACAATTGTCTAATCTGAGTCCCATTGAACACATTTGATACTATATTTAAAAAATTGTTAATTGAAAGATTTTATGTTTTTTTTATGTTAATATGACTTTTATTTTATCAAATATACGATATGATTTGAAACTGAGTTTTCACAACAAGTTGATAAAATCTATGCCATAACAAGTTGACGATGTAAGAAAAAATCATGACAGAAATACATCTCATCAATCAAATATTATGTGTATTAATACTTGAGACTTTAAATATTATAATATTATAACTTCAGTTTTTTTTTATAAATACTTTATAACAATGTTTTGTTATTTTTTGTTTTTTTTTGTGATTTATTTTTCAATCTTATATTAGGATGGGCTGGTTTTTTTTTTTCTTAATGGATCGTCCAAATCTAATTCGCTCCACATACGATTTGAACCAAACAAAGTTTTTGTTTTATGAGGGCAAAACTCAATCCATATGCAAGTTACAGAGATTTTGAGGGATAAACTACCAACCAAAGACATCTGTAGCAAGAATCAAACGCTGAATTCTGTTTTTACTCTCGACAATATTTGGTCAATGTCTTTATGATCAGTTTTTAGTTTTTAATTATGGGTTGAAAAGGAAAGATGTGAATTAATAGAAACACAAGTTAAACCACTTAATAGTACACAAATGTACTTCAAACGCTATAATAGCACCGGATCCTTTACGAATCGAGTTCATGTACCAAAAAAATCTGACAAGATTGTAAATACAGTGTGTTTTATCGATAGGATCACTTTATAATTAGTTATATAAAATAATAGTTTATGTGTACTTTGTTACTTTTTTTATTTTTGTTGTGAGAATATTACCAAGATTTTCTATTTGTCTAACATAAAAAATGTTGAAGTATAAGATAACAAGATCAACCGACCAGTCTTTAGGATGCCATTTCCCATGCCAAAGTTTCAGAGCCCAATATATTCATAGTTATTAGTAAATGAACGTCGAGTAAAAACCAAAATCCCGATTTGCCATCTAAATCATTTCTTTGTAAATAAATTCAAGTTGAAACTTGTAAATTTTTTTATGTCTTTAAATGAACATTAAATAATTATTGGTTTGTATTTACTAACAGGTGAAACCAATTAAATCAATTCATATGATAAACATAGTTGTGATTTTATATTACACTTCACTGCTGTTACATGACTATCACCAGCAATCAATAAGGAAAAATTCAAAGAACACTGAACTTTCTCATCATATCATGTGGTGCCAATGTAATTAGTAGTTTAAAGACTCGACTAGACAAAAATTCTACTTTTTTTTTTTAAACGGACCAGAAATAAAGAAAGAAAAAAATGTCTGATTTGCCTGAAACTCAGGGTTGATAACAAAAAAAAAAAAGGATCCAAGAAAAAATGGTGAACAGAATAAAACTAATCAAAACAAACCTTTTGTTTATATTTGCGCTTATACTGTAGATCTAGCTACCCATTTCCAAGCACAATATATACAATGATGAAATAATAATGTTCAATAAAGCAAATATGATCACAATGGTGGCTTATTTGCCTTCAGATGCCTTCTTCTCTAATGCTAAATCACATGAAAAAAAAAAAGAATGAGTATATTGATATACAATTATGACATAAATACATAACTCTTAATTAGAGCGAAAAAAGTGGACTACATACCTAATTTTTGCTTCTCTCTCATAATAGCAGCGTGTGCTTCCATGCGCTTCTTGGGATCACCTTCTTGCTTTTTCTTCTCCGAAGCCTGCTTCTTGAGATTCTTTTCACGAGCCTTTTCACGCTGGTTACCTCTGGTCATTGTTGCTGCAGCTGGATTGTTGATTGGTTGTAATGTGATGAAAGAGAGGGATAAAAAAAAGAAAAGGAAAAAAAAAGTTTGTCTTTGAAAAACATTGAACTGTGAGACTTAGCAGTTAAGCTTTATGATTGTATTTTACTTTTGTCAGATTTGCTTACATAATATTTTGGGTTTGTTGTTCATAATAAAACATCCATTTTCTTGACTGTACCATATCACCAACTCAGTACTTTCATATTATACATCATATTACAGTAATGGCATCACCAGAATTGACCCCTGTTGATCAGTCTCCTACATTGGATTCAGCTGAAGATGAAAAGGCTGCTAAAGTTGCTGCTGCCAAAAAGCGAGTAAGTTAATTGTCATTTTTTTATTTTAATGCTTCTCTTCATGCTCTTCAATGAGATGTCACATTATACGTCACTAACATTTTAAATTTTCATAGTTTGAAGAATTGAAAAAGCAGCAAAAGAAAAAAAACAAAAAGTCTAAAAAGTCTGCTTCTAATGAAGAAAAAGCTACTGATGAGGGTGCCGAAGAAGAAGAAGAAAAAAGTTCTAAAGACACATCTAGCACCGTAAAAACCACACAACAGGACGAGGCCGACAATATCAAGAAAGAAGAGAAAGAAGAAGAAAATCTCTTTCCACTTGATGAAAAAACGACAACCACTTCTTCTGGCAATGAGGAAACTGTTAACATTGAAGAAACTCTTAGTCTGCAATCGCAGCTGGACTCTGCGAACACAAAAGTTAGCAGTCTTGAAGCAGAACTCAAAGAGGCACTGGCCCGAGTTTCTGAGCTAACAAAGAGTAAGGAAGATTTAGAAAAAAGTCTTGAAGAGGAGCGAGCCAAGAGGCCTGTTATGGAAGAGTATGAAGAAGGACCAGGTCCTCAGGTTGGTGGTGAGGCTTCTGCCAATATATCTAATCTTGAAGACGATTCGCTTAAACACAAGATTGAATCCTTAACAGTTGAAAATGAGTACTTGTCTGACAAAGTATTCACTCTCGAAAACAAGGTTGCTAATTTGATTAACAAGCAGCGTGCATCGCTTGAAGTTGTCAGAGACTTGCCTGAGCATCTCAACAAAGAACCTTTGAGCCCAACTATTGACCACAGCAAGCCTCAGCGCGAGTCTCCTGAAAACCGGAGTGAAATTGAAAAACTTATGGATAGATGGAAAGGGTGGCAGGTTGACATGAGAGGTTGGCGAAGTTTGGGCATCGGCCCAACTTTTGACATCTAAGCTGTTTTACAATCTAGGTTTTTGCTAAAACCTAGCTACGCATGACTATAAAAAAGCTACTAGATGTACTGGATTAACGAATTGCACTGGTTTTTAAATTATTTTTCCAATTTTTTTTTATACATATATACAAACATGACAAACTATCTACAAAAAAACACAACATAATGATTAACCTCCATTTAACTGACGCGGCACAGAATCTCTCCTCCGAGATGCTTTTGAGCAGCTTCTTGTAATTCCAAAACATCTCCCTCCTTGGTTCTAATAAACATGACCTCACCAAGCTTGGGCGGGTTGACCTGTCTCAGCTTCTTACCGGCTAACAAATCGACAACTTGCTGAGGTTTAGCGAACACGCGCTTATTGGGGTGTGACACCAGATGCATTTCGCTGATGACAGACTTAGTATTGTGGTACTTCAAACCGAGCCACAAACGGCGAGTTGAAATGTTGTCGGGAGTGGCAGGTGTGTATTCCTTGTCAGGGCCAGTCAGTGACCCCCGCTGGATCGAGCTAATGAAACCCTCTTTGTAAAGACCCAGAGCAACCTGGAGATGAAGCTTAGTAAAGGGAATCGAGGTCAAAGACTTGCTGACTCTCGTGACATTTTGAATGTGAGAGCAGACGTGTGCAAGGTTGACGAGAGACATTTTTTTTTATATGTGTTGATGATGATAGGCTAGAGAGAGATGATTAAAAGTGAAAAAAAAAGTAAAAAAAAATTTAGTACGAAGAGGTTAAAAATGTTACAAGCTGAAAAAAGTATGATTACTTTTACGCTGACTAATACTGAAATTTACGCTGCAACTAGAGTCAACCTTTGGCAATAAACATGAACCTATAGTTGCCCTGAACCGCAAGAACGCTGAACACACCCAGCAACAGATGAGAAGCTATGTTCTTGAGACTTGAAAAAAACACGACCACAGTCTAGATACCATGTATCACTGACACCAGGGGGATGAAACATAACACCCACAAAGAAATAGCACTCCTTTAATTAGTTTCCTGTAGTACCACCATTTCATACTATACCTGAAAACCCTTAAAATTTGCAAGTAGGGTTGATCTATTGATGCTCAACTTTTAGAAGTTCCAAAATTTGAAAATCCCATCATCGCTGCCATACCACTATCGTCAGCAGATTTATCCTTTGTTTCATTTACCTCCATTTTTGCTCTTTTCCTCTCACGTTTCTCAATACGTTGCCGTTGCTTCTTTTTTCTTTCTTCCTCTTCTACCTTTCGTCGAGCTTCTATCCGAGCTTTTAAATCCACTTTTGCGGTGCCGTTGCTGACCTCCTTGCGTTCTTGCTCAATCTTTTCTTTCAAGTAATTGTAGCGGGCTTCCACGTCTTTGAGTGTGGCACGGACAGCAGATTTATCACGATCTCCAATAGCATAAAGATGTTGCTTAGAGTTGAGATGATCAAGGTACTGTATTGAGTCCTTGTACGTGAGGTTACAGGCTTCACAGTAGAAACCTATACCTTTTCCGCGTTTTCCAGGTGCTGCTGTGCCTGAGACTAGCGTGATTTTGTTAAGTCCTTCGTAAAGATTTTCTCTAGTGCTCGCCATTATTGTGGTAAAAATTAAGGCAATCTTTGGTTTAGAGAAATATGGTTTGTACAGGCAGTAGTAAAAAATAGAATTAGAAGACAAGTGATTGTGGTTTTCTAACTACGAGAGAGTTTAGGATATGACATGTTCTCGGAAGTTTGTTGTGGAAAATCGAAAAAAAAAAGTACTCAACCACCTTTCTTCAATCTTTTTGAATGTCTTCTCTCAAACTACAACCATTTTTACCAATCCTTCCCTATTGCTAGACTCAAGGTATTTTAAAATGACCATTGACTACCGTGGCGTAAGTATGATTGATTTGGTTACTAAATGTGACTTTCTTTTTTTTTGAAAAAAGGGTAACTAACTCTTCCTTCTTCCTTGTTACAGGCCACTGTTGAGGATCTTGATCTGCTCCCAGCTCTCACAATTCACCCCTCTACTCCGTTAGCACAGGCTTTCGAGCTGTCTTACGAGCGCGAGTACTCATACCTTCCTGTTGTGTCTACTAAGACTAAGAGACTTCTTGGTTATCTTACAGCTGAGCAGCTACGCAAGGCCACTTCTAGTGCTACGGCTGAGACTTCTCTGGTCCGTGACCACTACATTCGTTTTTCAAAGCCCGATGGCCAGCGTGAGTTCCAAAAGATCACTCCTTCTACACCATTAGAGGATTTGGAGAAGTTTTTTGCTGACGGTGAGGAGTTTGCTGTTGTCACTGATGTTGATAGAAGATTTGTTCTGGGTGTAGCTGTTAAGGAGGATCTGGATAAGTTTGTGAAGAGTAGGCCTTCTATCAAGGTTTAGTTGTAGTCATACATACAATAAGACCTTCAGAAAAAAAAATTATTTCGGGCTACTGGTAAATATTCATTATATTCATTTTAATAGTGATCAAAAACTAAAGTTAGTTTCACAATCTAAATCGAGGTTTTTATTTCAACCCTCCCTCCTAAGAATATAACTTAGTCATACACAGTAGTGTCAAAACATGATTTTAGTTGAATCCTTAAGGGGTTTAATATACGTTTGTAAAACTGGTTTTTTATTTTTTTCACGTCAAACTATCATCTTGCAATCAAGACCTTCAAAACTTGAAATGAGACCAGTAATCCTTCAATACTAATCATGTATAAAAATTTAATATAAGTTATTTTACTTTTTCTATTGATGAATTTTTAAAAATTATTTCATGCCCTCACCTGTAGACACAAAAAAAATAATCTTAGCCTATATAGTGTAAAGGATTTAGTATCAAAAATTGATAAGTGAAAAAGTTCAAAAATATTAACTAGTAATTATATTTAATTGTGAGAAAATAATTTTTTATACGTATAATCGAATGCTTGGAAATCCTTTTGAAATGTCTGTTTTCATTTGATCTTAAAATAAAATTTAATACAGAAAGCACTACAAAGGATACTATAGTGATTTCATAGATATTACAACGTCAGAAGAGTGATAATGGTTTTGACATACTCATATTGACTATTTAATATTTAGATAGATGAAAAAAAAAATATGTTTTACTGTTTTTACATCACATGGTTAAATAATTAAAATAATAGCAAAGACATACATATACAAAGAAGACATGAAGTTTAAAATCATTTGTATCTATAAGACTCTAAAATTAGAGTTGTCAACACGCGTTAGTGATTCTAACATTTGATGGCAACGGATTTTATAAGAATTAATTCATGTTATAACGGAAACCTGGGACCTATAACACCAGGTAGATCAATGCCAGGGGTTGTACCATAATGAAATCTCAACAAGCTGTTCAAATCAAGCAAACTATCAGCAATGAAGTTGCAGTTATAAGTTTAGGAATTTGAATACTGTTCCAAGACTTTTTTTTTTGATCTTAAGTCGTATACTTTTAAATCAGATTTCGGGAAATTTTGTTTTGAGAAGATATGCGCCCCGCAAGATATTTAATATATATATATGTATATTTTATCTGGTGTATGTGGAGTTTGAGTCAGAAAACATTTAGCCATCAAATTTCAAGATAACTAAAGCTATGTTATTGCCAATGTCAGCGTTGAAATAAGTTTCAAAAAATCATATATATTATTATTACTATCTTGGTTATTTAGGTGTCTATTGTAATTACATACTGCGAGAGTTTGCCTTGCAAAAGATTGCATTGACAGAAACTGTATACAAATAGAAAATCTGTTTATTGTTCCTACATCACATAGTTACATAACTAAAATAATAATAATAATAACAAAGATATGCAAAGGAAAACCATATATATATTGAATGATATGCTTTTATTAGTGGTATCTGACTTGCAGATATAAAAGAAAAAAATTGATTATTCTCAGCTAGAAACAACTATATATTTTTTTTATTCATCTATTTTTTTTTTTTATATGAACAGGTATTTTTTTTTTTCAAAAAGAAAAAGTAAAAAAATAATACAATTCCATGAAAAGTCAAATACAATTCAAAAGTCTAGATTATTGTCACACCAATAATTAATGTAAAAATACCAATAGCCACTGAAGCCTGACCCAATTTGTTGTTATTTGGACCAAAGGAAAATTTTTTATTACTACTCAGTGCCGAGTTTGCGGTGGGTGAAGGCAGTTTTTGAGCGCTTGCTTGGCTAGTTTTAGCCCAATCTGAGTACCAGGGAAATTGTGTTGCAATGGTGATCAATTGGTTTTGTATGTTTGGATTTTGCTGCAAAAGTGTCGTAAAACTGTTGTCGGTGTGTGTTATAATTGAAGAAAATTCATTATTGGATTCTTCCCATGTATGTGTTAGAAAAAATGATTTGTAATTATTCAAATAAGAGTAGCGGTTGCTAACAAAGTCGCCAAAGAAAGCAGTAACGTTCAAAGATACGGAACGGTAGAAATCCTTTAAATCTCTTTTTGATAGCGGATGGTCTGAAGCACTGGTGACAATAGGGTGTGCTAGAGCAATGCTTGAAAGCAGGACTAGCATAAACATGTAGTTGAACTGAAGACGCATTTTCTTTTTCTTTCTATGCTCAAATATGGAAATACCAAAATAAATAGATATATTATTATGCAGGAAAAATATTGGTGTGCTCAATAAGTGAGTATTTCATAAAAGTCTGAAAAATCAAAGAGATTTTTGGAAAATCAGCCTGAAATGAAGAAGTATTTATGTTTAAAAAAAAAAAAAAACAATTCGACAATGTTAAAATACAAAATTGTTCACTACGTTCAAGATACACAAACACACATCTATATTATAGAAAGGGTTGGAAGACCCTACCAACCACTCTGCTTTGGGATGGGACTTTATGGAAAATGGATCCACTGTGTGGTTGGAAGTTACAGTATATGAATTGTGAAGAAGAAAAAAAACGCCCATAACAAAAACAATGGTGAGAAAACAATGAAGAACAATATAATACATACAATACGTATATTTGTGCCTTTTAGTTTTCACTGTGTAAGAATATTATCAGACATACCGAATCAGCCTTTCTATTGTGATACCAATCTATTCTGATTCAAGAAAAGAAAAACAAAATATAAAAATGTATGGCTTTTAAGTATAGATTAACCTACACTTGAAAAATTATCTTGTATGTTATCGAAACCATTGTTGAATGATAAAACTGCTTGAAATACACTTTTCTTTTTTGTATATTTTTTTCAGGCGTTGATGTTGAAGTATCATTTCAGTCACCTTGGTGCTAACAGTCAGTCCAGATTTCCGGAGAAACTCAAAAACCATGAAAACTCGACGGCTATCACTAAGAGCTGCAAAGATTCCACATTTAAATGTTAAAATCTGTATAAATATAAAAAAAAAACCGAATAGTGAAATTAAATCAAGTGAAAACATTACTACTAATTTTCTTTTTTGTAATGATTCTAACTAGTTAAGACTTTTTTTTTGAAAAAAAAAAGTGTATATTTGACTAAAACATTGTCACGCCCTAAACTTTATCATGGCTTTTTTTTCAAATCACAAAGAAAATAAGTTATAATCACTATGTCTCTAATCATTTGTGTTTCAAAAATTGACCTGATTATCATTCTGAATTTTGATGTCATTTTTTATATTAATATTTTAGTATTATCGTTTTTGAATGCGATTTTTTTTTTTTTAATATTCATTTGTCTTTTTTCTAAGGGGGTTTTATATACGTGCCACTATGATGATTTGGATTGTGTGTTATCATGACAGCCAGTTTATTGTCTTATTAATGGAAAATTATGAGTTATATAGAAATGAAATCAAGCAAATAAACTCAAAATTAGAATGCTTAGCGGTGTTTCAGTTTAAAATTCATAGTCTATAATTTTTTGTTTATTTACTTATTTTTTTCTTTCAATCACCATGAGGCAATCTCTAATCCGATTGCGCATATATGAATTAATAATTGAAATTCAATAGTTTTATTAACTTTGTCAAAGTAAAAAATTTGGTTCATAATTTATCTAGGGATATGGTTGGTTTATCGTTTGGTGATCTACGCGCCCAATTTTTAAACAAGATGACCAAAAGCAACATAGATTCATTCCAAAATAATTGAATTTGTGATTTTTAATGTAAATAAGCTTACTGTAAGAGTTTTGTGACAGACGGATTTGAAATAGTCTTCAAATATACGTATCATATTAGTTGTAGTGATGATTTGGTATAACTCCATTCAGCATGTAGTTATCCAAATCACAATTTTATCAAATTGAAAACTATGAAACTCTGGAAAAAAAAATTCTTAAAAGCTTTTTAGTAGCCTCTATGAGCTTTTATTTTAATTGATATCAAGAGATTGGATTGGGAATACAATTCTCTCCATAACTTGATCCAACAACCAGTCTTCAGGTCAGTGATAATTGACCACATTATTTTTTTTTTGCTTTTTGCAAAGTAGAGCTTTTGCTCCTCGAGCAAGTGTTCTCAAAACAAAATTTATCTGACATTGAACTGTAGTTTAGTTAAAAAAAATAAAATAAATAAACTGGATCGGAAAAAAGAGAGAAAGAGAGCTTTATCAATAAAATCTATTAATTAATGATTTAAATTTTTTATATTACTTATTAATAATTTTAAATGTTTTTTTTTTTTTACATAGGTAATACTGCTTTTATTGTTTCTTTTTTTTAAAATATAAAATTATCTATAGTTTTTTTCTAGAAATCCAAAGGTTTGATCAGTTCCAATGACCCTGACGCCTGAAAGCGTAACTCGTTTAAAAATTGAAAAATTGAAAAAATCATTTTTTTTTTTACTCACATAAAAAAGAAAGAGTAACAAGCAACAATCTATGTACATGTATGCTTAATGTTTTCATTGATCATGTTGAGAAATGTTAGTTTTCGATTTTTATGAAAGCTTAAACATCTCTGTCGATATTGATTATACCGACACCAAAACGTTAATTTTTTTTTTTTTTTTGCCTTTTACTATTTTACTATTTCCCCGTGTCAAATGTCAGTCACAAAGTAAGCCTGCAAAAATATATAAAAACACGTGAAATTTATAACAGTTCCAAACATGATTTTGGACAGTGTAATTACTTAGTAATCGATCCAAGATGACTAATTTTGGGGTTTTTTTTATCATCAAGGTTGTTTGGAAATCTTGCGTCATTGAATACAAAACCTTGAACAGAGTGCCAGAGGGGTAAAAAAAAATTTTTTTATTATACGTAGGTTCTTGGATTATAAACACATTTTTTTTTGCTTCAAGTCTAACGTGCAAGGTATTGATATATATAGTCTTTTAAATATAAATCTTGTTACTGAAAAATATCTTAGTTAGATCGATGAATAACTAAACTTCAAGATTCATAATAGCGCTTCTTGGCTTATTTTTAAACACTGACAGGTAATAGTCTATTAAAGCTTATCATGGAAAATTGTCTACAAAGCAGTTTTTAAGTTTTTTTTTTTTTTTTTTTTTTTTTTTTTTTTTTTTTTTTTCGCCGGTCTTACGCAAAAGCGTCGAAATAGGAAAATAGAAGGAGGGGTTGGACCTATCACTAGTGATAATTCCTCCGAGACTTTAAACAGTAAACTTGGGGATTTTTTTTTTCTTGTTTAGGTAACAAATTGAAAGCCAATGAATGGAAAATCAAAGAGTACCGTTAGTTTATACGAATGTCAGAACATTGGCTTTACTAATATATCCAAGATAACAAAAGTAAAAAAATAAACCAAAAAAAAAAAAAAAATATACTAAAAGCTTCACTTGTTTGCTGATTATTGATTAAAAAGTCTGAAAGTTAAATAAAGCAACGGCACCTCAATGTTTGAAAGTCACGAGACAGCATGTGATTGAATGAGAAAGCCGTGCCATACACAGGTACTCAGAAACGGTGAATATTACGTAGTCGAGGATCGATATGAGCGGGCTTTTTCCCACGTTGCTTTTTTATGCCTGTGAATATAGATCTGAGACGGAGTCCATTTAAGTAGTACGTGAACCTCGAGTTCCTGCCACAAAGACGACGGATTGAGCCCATCATCGGGGACTCTATTAGAAGTTGTAAGGCTGAAAAACTATGAAGCCGGCAAGAATGAGTTGATACTTGATTAACACTTGAGTTTTTAATTCATAATTGTTTATGTAAGCCTACTATATAGCCGACACGAAATGATTAAACAAAAAAAAAAAATAAGCAACGAAGTAAAGAAAAAAAAAGAAACAGTTATGAGAAAGAAGAGTGGAATACACCTATCGATATCAGTTTGCGTAATTTTTTTTTTTTTCGATTCATTTTCGAGAAATTGTCTGAAACAGTTGAGGGTCTACAAAGTATGTACAAATTTTCTATTATTTTTATTATTATTATTGTTATTATTGAAATGCCGACAGGTTTTTTTGAAACTGGTTATAAGCCAAAAAAGAGAAATGAGTAGCTTTCAAGGAAACATTACCTAGACTCATAGTTTATCCTTTATCTAATCTAAGATGAACAAGCAGTTCTATTTTAATGTTTGACAACTTTCATTAATCAGCTTTTTTTTATTTATCAGCTTTTTTTTATTTATTTATTTATTTTTTTTACTGTTGTTAAATTATAGAGGTTGCTGATTCTGATATTTTGGCAAACTTGAGTTACAAACATTTTGACTTGGCAAAAGAAAAAGGTATGAAAAAAAATTCAAGTCAAAACCGCAACTTCTTGATATATCTGGTTAATTAAATACACTTAGTATTTTATTAAAATCAGATATTAAGTAGTTTCAATTTATTTCTGAAATTTCTATTGATTACTTTTTTTTTTTTTTTTTTTTACTTTTTCAGGCTTTTTACAAACAAAAAATTTGAATCTTTGTCAATTTCAAATTTTTTTTTTTTTTTTCCTTTTTTATTTTTAAACTCAACACACTCCATTCCTTTTTTCCTTTTTTTTTTTTTTTTTTTTTCTTTTTTCCTCTTGGACTTAGCACACTCTCATTATTCACTGCTCCTTCTTCGGTTTTGAACATGTCTGGTCCAACTCCCGTCCCTCAGGAAATTCCGAGAATTCCTTCAAGGCTTAACTCGTTCTCTTCTCCCCCAAAGGGAACTAACTCAATCCAAGCTTCTCCCAATTTTCCCCATTTAGGTCCCTCGGTTCATGATATGTCCCCCGACAGAATCAATATTATAGATATCGAATCACCGATCACGCCGAAAAATTTTGTTCCGCCGACTGTGTCAGCCACTAACAGCATCTATAATTTTTCAATGAATGATGGAGATTCTGATGCTGCTAGTGACATTACCAGCATAAACTCAAAGCCCTCGAAAGAAAATCTTAAATCAAACAGTCGTTCAAGTAGTACTAATGGATCTGAGGCTCCTCTTACACCTTATACTCTAGAAAACATTTCTGGTGGAGCTAGACCAATAGTTCACTCTGCAGATCTTGAAGAAGTCCCAGTCGGTGTTTCAAGACAAGCAAGACACATTAGCGACTATCAGTTTCCTACTCATCGTCTGGCTAATGTTATGTTTGATGAGACCAAGTCTCCTCTCGTCATAGTTGCATGCGGCTCTTTTTCGCCAATTACCTATCTTCACCTGAGAATGTTTGAAATGGCAATGGACTCGATTAGAGAGGAGACACGGTTCGAGGTGATCGGTGGTTACTACTCACCTGTATCTGATAACTACAAAAAGCAGGGCCTTGCAGCAGCCACCCACAGAGTTAGAATGTGTGAGTTAGCTTGCGAACGAACTTCGTCATGGCTCATGGTCGATGCATGGGAGTCGTTGCAGCCTAACTATCAACGAACCGCCGTGGTCTTGGATCATTTCAATCATGAGATTAATATAGCCCGTGGGGGTATAGCTACGTCTTCTGGTAAGCGGAAGGGAGTTAAGATCATGCTGCTTGCTGGTGGCGACTTGATTGAGTCTATGGGTGAACCCAACGTGTGGGCAAACGAAGACTTGCATCATATTCTTGGCCGATATGGGTGTCTTATTGTAGAAAGAACCGGCTCTGACGTGCGATCGTTCCTACTATCTCATGACATTATGTACGAGCACCGGCGAAACGTGCTAGTCATCAAACAGCTCATTTACAACGATATCAGTTCGACAAAGGTTCGACTGTTTATACGTAGAGGTATGTCGGTACAATACCTCATTCCTAATAGTGTTATAAGATACATACAGGAGAACGGTCTCTACATCCATGAAACTGAGCCCGTCAAGCAAGTGCTCTCTGAAAAGGGCGATTAGATTTATTGATGCTTATTCATGACGAAGTTGATGATGTTTTGACGACGATGATGATGATAAAAATACATTATTAAAAAAGCTGGTGCTGGCCATTTGTTACGGGCTTTTTTCTGTTTTGTGGTAGCTAGCGGCTTTTACTGAAATAGTAAATTTTACATTTTAATGAACTTTTTTTTTTTTCTTGAATAAACCTGACTTTTTTTTTTGTCTTCTGATTTCCATTCCCCTTCCATTTTTTTTTTTTTGTTTCTTGTTTTCACGTCATAATAATATCTTCAATTCATTTCATACTACTTGGATTGTTTCTATAATGGATTCATTTTTACCTCAGCTTCCTCAACTCAGGCTTCCACAACAGATTTCTCATCTGTTAAATCAACTGTCAACTACTACCGACGATGAGTCTGATTATGAAAACGAAAAGGAGGAGGAGGATGAAGATGAGAAGTCAACTAACGACAATGATACAGAACAACCCCAAGACAAAGATCTACATGAACACCTACCGGACCAACCATTTTTGAACATTACAAAGCCCATTCTTGACGACGACGATGATGATGATGACGAGATTGAACTCATCGGCCGATTCATTCTCCCCGCACACGCTAGTGAACACAATCGTAACAAGAACGGCAAAGGCAAAGGACTTAGTGGTGCCAAACCTAGTTTTGCAAATGGCACTACTGAAAACAAAAGCAGTAAATGGCTAATTCAAAAATATTTTCAGCAATTCAATGACTCGTGGAATGCTCGAAAGAGAGACGGTGGTGAACCACAAGGTATTGTAGCGGCACCAGAGCCATCAGTCTGCCCACCAATCCAGCCTGTAGGGCTGATAGAGTCTTCTGCCATGGACACAGAGTTAGAATCAGGACACATGTTATTTGATTTAAATAATGATGCATCTTCATCAGGCTTATCTCCTATATCATCCTCTTCAGTTGCTCATGTTACTACTACATCTCCTCATACCAAGAAAAAAAAACTACGCCCTGCAAATATTGATTTAGACGAGTCTGGATTGCGCCATCGGATCAAGGAAATTCAAGATCTCAATCTTCCTGATAGAGAGCGTGACAAACGTGTACAGCGATTGATGACTGCGCGCTACTATCATATTACTAAACTTTCTTCTCCTGAAGATTTGTATGAGGAAGAAGAAGAATATGATGAAGAGGGACAGGATGAAAAGCAGGAGTTTGATGAAGATAATGACGACTCGCAGCATTCGCAGCTCATCGATGATTCTCACCACCATCATCATCATAACAACCCGATTAGCATCAGAAAGCCTGTTTTCACAGTTGCTGATTTAAAACCTACATATTTTGATAAAACTGAAGGCATCTTAGGCTGCCAGCATTACCAACGCGGATGCAAAATTGAATGTTCCACATGCTACAAGTGGTATACGTGTAGACTTTGTCACGATCAGGCTGAGTCTCACAAGCTCATCCGTCCGAATACCGCCCATATGTTATGCATGCACTGTGGACTTGTTCAAACCGTTGGGCAAGACTGCGCTGGGTGTCATACGGAAATGGCCCGGTATTATTGCAAAGAATGCAAGCTGTGGGATGACGATAGCACCAAGTCAATTTACCACTGTGTTGACTGTGGATTATGTCGAATTGGCGAGGGGTTGGGAAAGGATTTTTTCCACTGTAAAACTTGCAACGTGTGTATGTCGATTGATTTGAAGGACTCGCACCGATGCATCGAGCACTCCACTGAGTGCGATTGTCCGATCTGCGGTGAATATATGTTCACGTCAACAGAGACGGTTGTGTTCATGTCATGCGGTCATTCTATTCACCAAAGTTGTTTCCGACAACATACCAAGACGTCGTACAAATGTCCGACGTGCTCGCGTTCCATTATTAACATGGCCGCACAGTTTCGCATTCTGGACCGTGATATTGAGCAGCAGCCTATGCCTGAACCTTACAGTAAATGGCACGCTGTTGTAGTTTGTAACGACTGTCTAGCCAAAAGTGAAGTCAAATTTCATTTTCTTGGGCTTAAATGTTTAAACTGCGGGTCATACAACACGGCTCAACACAAAATCATCAAGCCGCAACGCAAAACCAGTAGCGCGGGTACAGCATTGCTGACAAATGATATCAGCTCCGTTCCGCAAGTGGAAGAGAATCTCAGTATTGAAGATGAGCTTTTGGGCGATGCGGATCTTACAGGCTTGACTTACACTGAAACAGACGATTTGTGAGTAGTTGGCATGTTGGTGTACTGACTCTAGCAATTTTATATAATAATAGCATCTGTAATGGTTATACGGGGGTACATAACAACTTCAGTTTTTTTTTTTTTTTGCAAAACCTTATTTCGTGATTGAAAAATAAAACACAATCAAAAGAAAAAAAGTAACAAAACATTAAAAAGAAGTAAAATAAGGATGATTTTCAACCATGTTTCAATTGATCTGGTTGTAGATGGTTTCAAAAGTTTTGTTAATTTTTTTTTTTTTTTCGTTTTTGTCCGAAGTGGTCTTGTACCTTGCGTATATAAATCAATGAATTTGAACGCACAATTGTAACTTCTTTTTATATTTTTCATCTCAAAGTAATATTTACAGCCTGCAAACGAACAATGATTGACTGGCTTCATAAATACGTTTTCCCCACTGACTTGTGCTTAACTACCACAGAGTACCAAGAACTTTTAAAGCAGCAAAATATCGCAGTTAACCATTCGTTTGTTGATGCTGCCATTGAGGCCCGAGTAGTTGTAAAAGTCCAATTTTTATTGTTCAAAGATGTAGCAAAGCTGTCTGGCACAGTGAGTATTTTTTTTTTTTTTTTTTTTTTTTTTTTTTTTTTTTTTTCCCTAACATTATTGTTGGTAATAATAGGACATACAGTTTCAGTTTGGTGATGTTATAAGTCAAGAAAGCCTTTACGAAATTGAAAACGCACTAAAAAAAGGATGGGTTAGTATCTTTCTTAAAAAAAAAAACAAAATAAAAAAAAAACATTTAATACAAAATCTTTATGTAGATTTTGGTATCGGTCAACAGTTAACACAAGAATATATATATTTATTTATTTTTAGATTTGGCCAGAACAAAGTCAATTTCATGTTTCAATGAAAGAAAATAATCATGAAAGTCAAATAAGTGTTTACTTACCGGCGGGTGATCTTAAGTCAGATAGTATGAATTCTATCAATCATTCTGTCCAAAATGCCTTTGACAACAGCGCTTTACCTGAAACTACCGTTAAATCAAAACTTGAAATCATGACTTTTACTATTCATTGTGAACCACCTGAATCGTTGGAAATCTCAGATCAACGGTACGCTATGATACTAGAAATAATCAATACTCTCTGCTCAAGTGCATTAGCTGCGCTAACTGGAAGCGTGGACTCCGAAGAGGTGCTGTTTGTGAATCAATTATTTTCTAAATTTGGTCTACCGGGCACATCATCCGGCCCGGAGCCACGAGAAATAGAAACTTTGAATCAAGTTGTGGATATTATGAAACAATGCCATCTTTCCATAGTCGAAAATCAAACGGTAAGTGTAAACAAAGCCAATTAACTGCCACTAAAAAAATAAATAGCTTGAAAATGGCATTAACAATCAACCTTTTTTTTCATGTATTTGATTTAAACAGGAAAGATTGGCTGAAGTTAGCAAGACCTATTGGTGGAATCGCGCTTTCAAGAATGATTTAAACATAGCCAATATGCTTCTAAATTATAAACCTAAGACCAAACCAGAGCCATCAGCAGTAGCAGTTAGTTTGAGTCCTGTTTTATCTAAAAATCAACAACCTTCCAATCAGATTTCAATTGACCATGACGGTCTACAGTTTAATGTTGACAGAAATTGGAATTTTTTGATGAATACAAGTTTCTATGAAGGTAATGCTGAACATAATAATGAGGATGAAATTTTAGATCATATTTAAATATACGTATAATAATTTATTTTAACATCGAATGCCTAAAACACCTAAAGCACACTGAGAACGCTATTTTTAAAGTCTCATAGAGATAAATGTTTTTGAATTCCATCTCTTCTTTGTATAACTTTGTTATTATTATTTTAATTATGTAACTGTGTGATGTAAGGACAATAAACAGATTTTCTATCTATTTATCTAATTTATTTTAACAATGGTGTCCCATATAAATATCACAAACTATTTTACAGTTTATCATCCCACTTAATACAAAAGATATAAGTTATATACGTATAACAAAAATACAACACATTATATTCTCTATAGTTCCAGTTATATAATTATCATGGCGTCAGGTTCACAATAGAGTTGAGCTTGTTCCAAAGACCCTCTTTGGCACTCGTGCTGCCTCCACCGCCGCGTAGAGGTTTCACAATTTTTGTGTTTCCGAGGCCCGCGCCCTGGTACGGTTGAGTTTGGGGTGATAAATCCGGGTAGTGTACTACGCGGTTATTACTACCAACACTTGCCACCATGGGAATGGTTGTTGACATATCTGTATCATCATTGTTAGTAGGTTTATTTTTGTCATCCTTTTTGACTTCCAAAAGTTTGTTCCGAAGGTAAGTCAATTTGGTCTCAAACAGCTCTGACTCCTGATTGAATCTATTCTGGGAATCACGGAGTGCGGACTCAAGCGTTTGAATGCGATCATTGCGAGCATCAAGAATTTTATGTGCCATAGCGACGTCCTTTTTAAGCACCACGTTTTGTTCAACAAGCTGACGTTGCACCTGGGTGAGCTGCTCCAGATTGCGTTGCAGCAACGCCATCTTCTTTTGTTGCTGCTTGTTGTTAGTATCGCGAATCGCAAGGTTGTACTGCGCCCGTGCTTGATCAAGCGAGATTTCTAGCTCCACAATACGTTCACAACGATCTTGAAGATCCTTCATCAGTGCTGTCTTCATAGTTTCAAACTGGGCAATATGACTCTGCATCGACTGTATCTTTTCTTGTGCCGCCGCTGCCTCCTGAACAGCAGTGCCGTCGCCGTTCTCCTTGTTCACGCTTGCGGATGAAATAGTGATAGACTGATTGGCCTGTAACTCATGATTTTCTGTTTGCAGCCTACTGATTTCCGCCAGAAGCTGTGTCGCAGTCTCATCATTAACCTTTAGCCTGGCCTCATAAGCGGCTTCAATTTGATTCTTAGTATCTTCCGACTCATCCAATTCCTCGACGTACTGGCGAAATCTAATGTCTTGAGATTTTAGAGTATCTTCAATGCTCTTGGAATTTGTCTTGCCAAGGGTCTCAAGAGTGACAGATAACTGGGCTTTGACAGACGATAGTTTCTCTTCAAAATTGCTGTCTTCTAGCGTGACTTCATTAAGTATGGTTATAGCTTGTTGCAAAGCAGTAGCAGTGGCAGAATTATCATTCTCATTTCCTTGGTTGTAAAATGAACCAAATATTTCACTCATCTTCTTACGCTTTTGTGAATTGAAGGTCTCTTCACTAATAGCAGTATTTTTCTCTTTGTTTTCTTCTCCGTTTGAAGGCGACGCAGAAACAGAAAGTTCTATAATTTTCTGCTTAGCATCCTTCAGGTCTTGATTTAGCTGATCGTTCTCTTCCATTAAACTAGTAGTCTTGATTTCAAGTTCCTTCTTTTCATAGTTCAGGTTGTCGACTTGTAGCTTCAGCTCACCAGTCTCCTTATTGATGTTCAACTCTTCTGTCTTTTTAGTACTGAGTTGTGCTCTCAAATCAAACAGAGCTTGTTCTTGCTGGCTTATAAAAGCATCTTTTTCGGATAGTAGATCTTGCAGCTCGTTTTCACGCCTAATTAAATCTTCCATGGAGTCTACATCCTCAGAATTTTCAGCAGGAATTGGCGAAGAAGGAGCAGAAATATCTTCTGAAACACTAAGTCTTTTGCCTTGAGAAGCCTTGCTTTTTGATAAATTAGGTGTGTTGGGGCGTGATGAAAGTGCTGACGTACTTCTAGATCCCGCCGAAAAAGTAGAAGATACGGAATTATTAGAGGCATGGGTCTTAAAATCATCAAGGCTGCCAATAGTGACCCATGTTTCCTTACTGGGTTCTTCGCCGTTACGCCAGGCTACCAGCTCGGTTTCGAGTTTATTAGAGTAAATAATGCGAGCCTCCAAATTGCGTTGGCTCTTTTTAAGAAGTTGGCGAAGTTCCAGGGGTGACAATTCTGTGTTGATTTTAGCTTTGTTCCGAATATTTTTCGCTCGCACACCAAACCGCAAAGTCGATAGTGTCTCAGAATCATTAAAACTTGAAGGTGAACAGTTCACAATCAAACTTGTTCGTGAATTACCACCAAGAGATTCTTGCAAAATTCTTGTCAACTTGGAGTCTCTATAAGGAATGTGTGATGATTTACCATCAGTCAGAGAATTGATCACCATACCCAAAGCAGAAAGCGATTTGTTAATTTTTTTGGCCTCTTCCAAAGTCTGGCCCGATGCGCCGGTCTTGCCAACCTTTTCTGAGCCTGCAAGATCGACCAAAAACAATTGACCCGACTTTTGTGCACCTGAAACAGTATTTTTTTGAGTCACAACAATAGCAAAAATTGAATGAGAGCGTGAAGACTCCTGGTTCATGTTGGTAGATGCGACTGCTCTGGCTCCACTTCCCTGTCGCATGACTTCATAAACCTCTTCGGCGCTTGACACATATTCTTCAGTGAGACCTTTGACATAGACGCCCCTGGCTTTGTCTTCATGGATAGGCAAGTTGTCGTTACGCGGGTTTAACAAATCCTTAATTCTCTCCATGTAAATCTCCATATAGCTCACCCTGACTGTGTACTCAATGTCTGAACTGCTTTGCAAAATCATTTCAAAAATCATTTCAACAATCCGGGGTATTGCGCCTCTGTAAACAGGATCATCAATGCTTGATCCCATCATGGTATAAGATTTACCAGAGCCGGTCTGGCCGTATGCAAGAACCGTTCCATTGTAACCTTTCATCAGATCGTCAACTGTTTGTCGCAAACTGTACTCAAAGACCTCTTCCTGTTGGCTTTCTGTACTAAAGACACGGTCAAATGTGAATGTACCATTAAAATCTTTAGTATTTATTTGACAAGAATCTTCAGAAAGGAAGTTGACGACGGTAGTGCCTTGGTTGGTCCGTTCAATTTCGTTTTCAGGCCTAAATCTGGCAATGACCTTAATATTTGAAGTTGAGGTTGTTGATTGTAAACTTAGCTCGCTAGCCGCAATAGACAAACGGCTAGGAGTGGTCTTATGATCACCAGGGGGAGCCATAATGATGATAAAAAAACGTGGATGAAGTTTTCTGTAAAGCAGAAAAAAAAAATCTATATGTATGAAATGAAGATGAGAATAATAGACAAAAGTGGAGAGGTTTTTTTGTTTATGTTTTCAAATGTCTTTTTTTTTTCTGAAACGACCCATTTTTTGTTTTCGTTTTTCCAAATCAGTACATCAGAACACTGAAATAGGGATTTAAAATCAATGGCAAGCTTTGCATTTTGATTAAAAGAAAAAAAAAAAAATACAAAGAGTTAAATTAAGTACTCATGTCAGATCTCCGATGTCACAAGTTCAAACGTTTACGCGCCTTTCAGATCGTATCGTGCGCTTTTGAGTGTGTTGATATTAGACAGTGAGTCAATCATCCATTGCCTAAGTAACGACGCAGTGAACACTGAAATAAATGGTAACAGCCAAATGTAGTCGTAGCCCATCCATGGTTTATGCTTTTGATAACCGCAGATCAATACTGTCACAGCCAAAACAACGTTCAACGGTGGCAAGTACCTTTCAAATGGCGTCAGCGCTACAAGCGATTTTGGATTCTTATTTTGCAAAAAATAAAACACTGGAACACTTTTTTCAAATATAAGCAAGATGTAAACGGATGTGAAAATCGACATTAGAGAGAATAGAGACAAGATCGAGTTATGTCGACAATATGGGAGAATGAGAAAAATTGGCGTTGGAGCCAGCATTGTGGCCACAAAAGCAGTCTAATACAAGTTGGTAAGATAATATATAAGAAGATTTGAAATAAATAAACATGTACTTACTTTGTACTGTGATTCTGCCTCGATGTTTTCCAGTTCAAAATCTTTTATGATCTTATCCTGCTCTGTTTGTGATGTGTCAGTCAAGGGCTTTTAAAAAAAACATTTCAATTTAACAATAAAAATAGTATCAATATTAAATCTATTATACCCACCCTGTTCATCATAAAACTCTTTATCATCAAATTCGTTTTCATGATGTTTTAAAAGTCTGTTTGTAGCTTTTCTCAGTCTCGACATTGCTAGATCAATTGAAATGTGTTTGTGGTTGGGTTGAATGAAAATCAATATTTTTTTTCCGAAGTGAAGTTTAAAAGGTTTAGAAACCTCAACGTTCAATTGACATGGAGGTCCATACGACAATATGAACCTTTAAACCCAAACAATTTTTTGATATACTAGTTTTATTATGAGTACTCAAAACATACTATCATTCATATATCATGAAATATTGTGTTGTGATTCTTTATAACTTAAGGTTTCGAAAGAGTAGTGTTTAAATTAGTAGTTTGCGTAATAATAATAATAAAAAAATAATAAACAGATTTTTGATCTAAATATAAGAGTTAAACCAAACAAGATATTTTAGAAATCTCAAAAAAAATTAAAAAAAATTAAAAAGTTTCTCCTGAGGGTGAATCGAACACCCGATCTCAAGATTACAATTATCCATTACAGTCTCGCGCCTTAGCCAACTGGGCCATCAGGAGATTTCTTATTTCAAAGCATTTAGTTCTATATATATTCTCAAATATAGTAAAAATTGATTCATATTTTTTCACTTGAAATTTTAACAAACGTTTCGGGACGACGTCAAAAGCATCCAAACCTTTAAAAAGGCAAAATAATATTTTGGCAAATTCATAAAATGGTATTTAGGCTGTCAAGCCTCACTCGGTCTATTGAAAAGCGTCTTTCCTTGATCAACCTAACTTTTTGGATGCAAACATGAGGGTGATTTCGCGATTAACCATGGTCAGAAAAAAAAAAAATGGTATTTCAACAAAAAATGGCTGTATCATTGTATTTAATACCTGATTTTATCAAAATAAGGCAATAACGAATAATCATGGTCATCCGTTCATGATAAAGAAACATAAAAAGAATTGGTCGACCCGACCCTTGGTGAACAGGTTTCCCTTAGCACATGTATCTTTTTCATGGAGAATTCGGCGCCATAGAAAGCCAGAATCACCTAAAGTGCAATTTGAAAGTATCACAAAGACAAAAGCTTTTTTTAGAATTTAATGTCTTCTTTGTATATCGTTGTTCTTATTATTTTAATTAGGGAACTATTTAGTGTAAGGATAGATAGAAAATCTGTTTATTGGTGTAAGGATAATAAAAATATTTTCTGTCTATCTATAAAAAAAAAATAAAAAAAAAAAAAAAAAAAAACTGGATTTACTGTGTGTCAATCTCTGTTATGATTCCAGCAGGTGTTATGTATCGCAGGTTTCCCTTATCACATGTATTATTT
>QVTG01000008.1:50962-92990 GCA_013305925.1 Geotrichum reessii
GTTCTTAAGGAGTGCCCTCTACATCCTGTGGAGCGTAGCTTCTTAAGTAAAGTTTCCCCGGAACTTGATCTAAGAGTCCTGCTTGATACCAAGAAGGGTCTTGGAGCGGTAGTCAAGTTCTTGAACTCATTACCGCAACTTCTTTGCTGATGGTTTGCTTGATTAGAGCAGCTTGTTAAGGTTTTACTGTGTGTCAATCTCTGTTATCATTCCAGCAGGTGTTATGTATCGCAGGTTTCCCTTATCACATGTATTATTTCATGGAGAATTCGGCGCCATCGAATGCCTGAAACACCTAAAGCGCGCTGAGAACGCTAATTTTAAAGTCTCATAGAGACAAATGTTTTTGAATTCCATGTCTTCTTTGTATATCTTTGTTATTATTATTTAATTATGTAACTATGTGATGTAAGGACAATAAACAGATTTTCTATCTATCTAAAAAAACTGGAGACATTGGGGAAAAAACTCAATTAAATGTTTAATTTATTTATTTTATGCAAAAAGCTCCAGTTCCTCGTAGACAAAGGGCTTGTACTCAGCATCGACAATAGCACCATACTCGTGAAGATCAGTATCAGCCTTGAGGTTACCCTTCTTATCCTTTTGAAATGCATTGCCGCTCAGATAACCAAACTTGGCGACAAGAGTCTTCTGAACTGCACTCTGTTGTTTCTGTGGCACCAAAATAGCAGTATTAATAAAGTTAGGAGGAAGACCATAGCGGAGAACGGCTTCAACATAAATGCGAATAACCTTCAAGTGAGTCCAGTTTTGAATAATGTCACTGTAAGATGCTTGCGCTAAACGGACCACATCACCCCAGAGCTTACGTTCCTGCTCAGTTGCTTTTTGCAGTTCTTGTCGAAGATCGGCAATAAATTCTTCAGAATACTTGAATTCACGAGGAGTCCATTTGTATTCGCGGGCCTTGAGTGTAAACTCGCTAACGTATTTCTTGAAAAGAGTAGTGTTGTACAAAGCGTATTCATCATCGCTAGCAATCAAAGAAGCGCTACGAGGAACAACCATAGGAGTAAGAGTCTCATATGTAGAAAGGAACTCTTTTGACTGAGACTTGGGGACGGCAATAAGAATAGTTGTTAAATATTCTGACTCTTGAACAAAGTGCTCGCGTTTAACAACGTCATGTAGCGAACGAACAGAAAGATTACCTCTATAAAATTGTCAGTAAACCACAAAAATTAAATAAAAAAAAAAAAAAAAAAAAACAGTCTTGTATAAATTATCACTTACGTCTGTTTTCTGTCAACAGTAGTGAGATTGGTTTTTGCAGCAGTGTAGTTGGTGTATGTGGATCTGACATCTGCATCAAGAGAAAAAGTATCCTTTGAAAGCAAATCCACAAGTTCAGGAATAGATTTATCAATACGATACTTGCTGGCAGTCCATGAGAAAGATTTAATGTAAGACTCAGGAGATTCTGTGAAACAAAACTAGTTAGTAGCAGACCTTCAACATAGAAGTAAATTTTAAATCAAAATACATACTGCCATTGACTTTTTTTGCGGAAGCAACTTTGGCCGCATTTCCCTCATAAACTGAGTCAATGATATCGCTAAGCTTAGAGACCACTCCATGGAATTGGCCATCAAGTTTGGCCAGCTCTTCGGACTGTTGTACGAGACTGTCTAAGGTACCAATCTTAAAAGCAGGGATATTCAATGGAGTAATATCAGAAGGCAAAATGTTCAAATTTTGAGCATACCAACTCTCCAGCTGGAGTTCGGGGTCACCGCCGCTGGGCGCCGCACTTTGAGGAAGCGAGATGAGATAAAACAAGTCGTTCGACATGGCTGGTCAGATAATGATAGATTTGTAAGTTGTCGCTTAATCCAATTGAGTGAGTTCTAGGTAAATTAAAAGAATAAAACAAAATTTATTGATATAAATTAAGTCCAATAAATCAAACAGACTTTCTATTAGATGTCTTTCTTGTTTTTGAAGTTGTTGTTAAAAAGGAGAGGGTATGAAGACAATAATAAAAAAAAAATAAAAAAGCAGCAGCAAAATCCAAAGGCAGCTCTTTCATCGTCGACGACAACACAAAAAAAAATCCGAAAGATTGGCAACCATCAACTGGGTTAGGGGGCGGTAACCTTGCAAATATCTGGGTCCTCAGAACATTTCAGTGGCAGAAGTTTTCGGTACCATCTTTCGATTCCTCCCAAATTACAGAAATTTTTCTCATAAAAAATTACAATTGTGAGGAATAACTTTTTTTTGACAGGTAAATCACAGTACACATATCTTATCGCCGTGACTTGGAGATATTTTACATTCCTATACAGCGCAAGAGATTCATAATGAGCAAAACGCTAGAGGTATGAATGCAATGTGATTTGGGTTTTTGTCGTGTGGCTTAAAGAACGAAAGAACTAATTCTTTTTTTTTTCCCGCAGGAAAGGTTAAAATCGCATTCAACAGCCTTTGATGGGTTGCTTTCATTGATCCCTGCCAAATACTATTATGATGACGACACAAAAACTCAGTGGAATAGGAAAAAGCAAAGCAAAGAAGAGGCTAGGCAGGCGAAAAAGAACAAGTTTGATCCGGAATCCAAGTCTACTGCCGAGGATGTGTTTAAAGAGCGTGTTGCGAACGCCCCGCCTGCAACTGCCCCTCCAACTGCGGCTCTGATCCAGCAGCGACTCAAACAACAGGCAATGGATGATCAGGAGCATTCAGATGTAGCTGAACAAGAGAATGAAGAAGAGGAAGATGGCGCGGCTGACGAGCTGGGCCATAGCGAGAACGAAATTGACATCATTTACGACGACGAAGGTAATGCTCTTGACCAGGAAAAGGAATCAAAGAGTCAGCGGAGAAAAGCAAAAGCACAAAAGCCTAAACCTGATCCACAAAGACTGCAAGAGCTGCGAACAAAGATAGCGCAGAGGATACAGGAGATGCGAGAGAAACGCAAGGCTCCAGGCACTGCTGTTAAGGGCGCACCTTTAAATCGAGAAGCGATTTTAGAAGCACGAAGAGAACGGCAAAAAAATAATAAGGAGCGACAGGCTTTAAAAAGGAAAAGACAAGAAGAGGAACAAGAAGAACATGAACAGGATTTTGAAGACAGGGACTTGAACGAAACAGTGCTGAAAAAGGCTACTACTGAATCTGCTACTACTAACGGCATTAATGATATCAATATTGCTAACGACACTCCCACCACTAGTAACGACAAAAAGCTGATAGACTCCGACAAAAATACCAAGAAAAAACACCAGATTAAAAAGAAACACGAATATAAAGGCAAGACCCCTCAAGGTAAACCCAAAAAGATTGTCAAAAAGAGGGCAGGGTTTGAGGGTGGCCGCACAAAGAAGAGACGAGTTACGAAAGATTCCAAAAAAAAATAGACTCTTATATACGTATAACCTCTCTATTTCTGTTCATGTTTTTCTATTCCTGTTTATATTTTCAAAACGACAAAAGTTTATTCAAAAATTATTTCAAATAATAATTTCAAAAGCTCAAAAAATAAAAAAATAAAAAAAAAAGCATTGTATGTATTTACATTCTAATCAAATTATTATATGGAAAAAAAATCATTATTTCTTGTTTTCTTCCTGCTGCTTTTTGTACCAGATCTCCTCGGCCTCTCGAATGCAAGTGTTGTTGGCTTTCATTTTATTCATTGTCTCAATATACTCGTCGTAGGGATCAGAGTCGTATACAATACCACCGCCAGCTTGCAAATAAGCAATACCATCTTTAACAACCATGGTTCTCAAAGCAATACATGTATCCATAGAATTCTTATCGTATCCCCAGTGACCAACAGCACCAGCGTACACACCGCGACGCTCGTTCTCAAGGTCAGCAATTAGTTCCATAGCACGGACCTTAGGAGCACCAGAAACGGTACCAGCGGGGAAAATAGATCTGAAAGCATCAAATCTAGTCTTGTCTTTTCTGAGGACACCAGATACTTGAGAAACCAAGTGTGTAACGTGAGAAAATCTCTCCAAAGTCAACAAACGGTCAACGTTGGTTGTAAGAGGGTCACAAACACGATTAATATCATTACGGGCCAAATCGACAAGCATAACGTGTTCAGCTCTGTCCTTTGTGGAGTTCTCAAGCTGATGGGCAAGCTGGTTGTCCTCCTCCAAGGTTTTTCCTCGGGGAACTGTACCAGCGATAGGGTGGGTAATGATTCTGCCCTTATCGGACTTGACAAGTAGCTCAGGAGAAGCACCAACAATCTGGAAATCAAGATAGTCAATGTAGAAAAGGTAAGGTGAGGGATTAACTGTACGTAGATGTCTGTAGATGTTGTAAGGGTGGAGAGACGTAGGTCTAGCAACTCTTTGAGAAGGAACAGCCTGTATAATGTCACCCTTCAAAATATGCTTCTTTAAAGTCTTGACATGGTTTTCATAACCTTCTTGACCAATGTTAGAAGTAAATTCAGCGTTGGGGACAATAGCAGGCTGGGGAGGATGGTAGTCTTCACCGTTTTGCAGAATGTCAGCAATCTTGTTGATAGTGTCAATACCTTCCTGATATCTAGCCTCTAAGGTGCCTTCTGGATCAGAAGCCGTAGGAAGATGAATGTTATGAATCACCTGAATTTTTTGGAAAACATGATCAAAAGCAATAACGGTGTCAAATAACATCAAAGCAGCTTCAGGAAGCTTGAGAGGATCCTTTTGATTCTCTCTCAAAGTCTTGGGCTCAAAATATCTGACACAGTCATAGCCAACGTAACCGATCGCACCACCTGAAAGACTAGGAATAGAGGGAAGCTGGACTTGACGATACTGAGACAATTCCTTTTCAAGCAGATCTAAGGGATCAACATCAGGACCATGACCGTTGCCAGTAATGATAGTCTTGCGAGGAGCAGCGCCGATAAAAGAGTATCTGCCGAGGTTCTCACCGCCAAGTGTAGATTCAAACAAAAAAGACGGCTGGGGCTTGTTTTGGGTGTCACCAGGGCGAGCAATCCTCAAATAGGCAACATGAGGATTAATGTCGAGGGCTGGAAGAAAGCTGTGAATGGGGTATAAGTTTGGGGCATTAGCCTGATCTTTGAGATCGTAAGTGTAAGACTTTATCGAGTCCAGCGAAGGTTGAATCTGAGGAGCCATTTTTGAAAATGTCAATGATAGTCGAAAGAAGGGTTTTGTGGATAATGTAGCTTTTTTGTTTTTTGTTCTTTCTTTTCAAAAAAAAAAAAAAATATTTGCAAGTAACCAACGAAGAAAGATGAAGCCTATTTAAATGTTTGGTCAATATGTCGTCGAAAGTCAAACTAGGAAAAGAAATGAAGACTCAGCGACGAAGTGAAGATTGACTCTTTTTTTTTTTCAAACGTTGTGTTACTGTTGCATAATTGTTAATTTGGGGCGAAATTTTCAACTCTTCCAAAAAAAAAAAAAAAATCAATATATGTAGGGTTAGGTTCCGATGTGGTCCGTATTGTATGTATTACCCGACCGGGTGCGTAAAACAAGTTCAATCAACAAACTATAATTTTTAAGTATCAGACAACGAAAAAAACTGCAAGATAGATTTTATTTGTTGTAAATTTTTTCAATAGTATGAATGATTCTTTCTGTGTGATACGTAATAGTGGTGTTAAGTCTTACTAGGAGTCAATAGAGGTCACATATAGGACACTCAGATTAAAAGCTATCAAAGTGTGATTGAGACAAAAAAAAAAAAAAAAAGCTCGTGCAGCGTTGCAGAAGCTGACAAAAAAACACCAATCATGCGCGGTACATCAAAGATTGAATGACAACATGATGCTGACAAGTTGATTGAGCTTTGATGATATTATTTTTCTACTGAAAAAAAAATAAATTAAGGCAGTAAGTATCCAAATCCACTTGATCTATTCATGAAAATCATGTCTCATTATACCATTTGCAAAGTTTTTTAATCCATGAACTTGTGCTACATGGTGATTTTTGCAAAATTACACAAATGAGTTTTATTATTAAAAGTCACTGCGAATATGAGCATCTAAAAGCAGTTGAGAATGTTCTCGAAGTATGCCCAGTCCATCCTGCAAAGAGTGCGTTTTCAAAAAAAAAAAAAAAAAAAATTTCCCCAGAATTTGGTTCAAGAGAATTACTAGTTGACACCAAGAAGGATCTTGAAACAGTGATTGAGTTTTTAGATTTGCTCCCGCATTTTATTTGTTGATGGTCTGCTTAATTAACCCAGTTTTTTTTTTTTTTTTGTTTGAAGTTTTACCAATTATCAATCTTTGGTATAGGTCTACCAAGTGTCATGTATTGAATGTTTTCCTCTACACATGAATTATTTTACACAAATTTTTGGTTTTATCGACTTCTAGAATCACTAAAGTGCGTGGAAAACGCTCCATCTAAATTCTTCTGAATACAAGTTTTCTTTTGAATTCAATATTCTTTCTTTGTATATTTTTGTAATACTACTCGATGTATACGAGCAATAAACACTTTTCTTATTTTTCATCTATTTCTTTTTTTTTCCTGAAGACAGTATATATAGAAGCTTTGGATTGTTTTAGCATCAAGTTGTTTTTTTCGAGAGCTGGTATGATTTATTCTTGAATCTCAAAAAGAAATTCAAAAGTAAACCAATATTTTGAATACCAAAAGAATCTGTATATGCATTTATTTGAATAAAAAATTACCAATATGATCAGAAAAGTCATGCAAAAATCATGGTTTTTAGCTGTTCCATGAATAATTTGGCCAAATCCAGTTCAGTCAGTAACTTTTTTGTTTTTGGATTTTCTCGATTTACTCGCATTAAACGGTTTCATTTTATTATTATTACTATTATTGTTATTAAAGAATCATGATTGATATTATATGTTTTTTTCCCTACTCTTTAGGTCCCATTTCTGAAACATTTAAACAACAAAAAATAAAAAGACCCCTTTTTTTGACACTGACAACGCTTTAACAAAAAAAAAAAATTATATTTTTCAGTTCCAGTTTTCTTTCTTTTCATTTTTTTTTTCCCTCTTCTTTCCCCCCATCTCTTCTTAACACAGCAGCAGCAGCAGCTAGCTATAGATCAAACACACACATAAATGCCTCGACACAACAAACTATCGTTTTCATTTTCCAACATACTGAGCGATCCCTTCGCTCTGTCTACCCTTTCTATCAGTGCCATAGGCTGGATCTTGGCCCTGATCGGATCAATATGGTCGTCGCAAAACCTGTCAAAGTTTCCTGTATTCACTTGGTGGGGTCTATCATGTCAGTTCGTTATAAATACCATTGTATTCTATGTGACAGGACTTAATAATGTGAATCCCTACCGGTTAGGGATTCTATCGGGTCTTGCTATGACAACCGTTTACACAACAAACTCGACAAATAATTTCGTATATCTCACAAGTCCATCGACAGCGGCCGCTGCTGCTGGTTACATGCTGCTGTCTATTATTAACATTATTTGGATGTTTTACTATGGAACCACCGACGAGGTTCGGCTACATGCACTTATTGACTCTTTTTCAGGCAACAAGCAGACCAACTATACTTCGACGAATATGAACAGCCAAATTAATAGCATGAATATGAACGCCATGGACAATAGACAACAGAATCCATTCAACGAAGGCCTGCACTACAGAGGCTCGACAAACCAAAATACAAACGTAAACAATAATAACTACCCACACGCGTTTATGGCGGCTCCGTTGGGCGCTTTTGAGAACTCGAGCGATAACAACAACAATGCGAGCCCCAATAATGATCTCAGTTATAGAGAATCTGATGTTAGTGGATTAAGCTCAAATGTACCACCAACTCCTACTGAATATCCATATCGGGCGCGTGCTGTATACACATGTAAGTTTTTTTTATTTTTTTTCGATCTTTGTGTTTTAAGTTGATTATTTTTGGTCAGGTACGAAATGAGATGCTAACTACTTTTTTACCTTTTTTTTTCCCCTTTTTCAATTTTTTTTTTTTTTTTTTTTTTTTGCAAACCAGATGCTGCTAATCCGGCAGATGCAAACGAAATTTCTTTTCAAAAGGGCGAAATCCTGGAAGTCAGTGATATCAGTGGGAAATGGTGGCAGGCCCGTAGAACAAACGGTCAAGTCGGTATTTGTCCCAGTAATTATGTGGTGTTAGAAGAAAATTAAAGAGAGATTTTTTTTATTTTTATTTTTCATTGTTTTTTCTTTTTTAATATCAACTAAATGAATCCAGACAATATATGTAATACATTCTCATGAACTTGCGTTAATAAACATTGTATGTTACCAATAAAAGCACCAAATATAACATTTACCAAATTTTAAAAACAAAGAAAAAAATTTGGGCCATTGATAAGTAACACAATTTGAAAATTCTCAGTAGATTTCAAGTTTAAAATATCAACTTAAATCTATATATGCGGATAAATATTCAAGTTTCACATATGCTCTTTTATTTAACTTTTTTTTTTTTTGTTAATAATAATGTCAAGCCAACTAAAGTGAAAAAAATTAAAAGTACATAAAAAATACAAATAACTTACTATAAAAAAACACCAAATAATCACAATAATAAAAATTACTTACAAAAGTTCAAGTCTAAAAGTAGCAACCTCAAAAGCACGAAGTTCGACTGGAATTTTGTAAAAGTTACCATCATCGCTGATCAGAACATCAACTGCTTCAAGGTCGTCCTCCAACAAGTTAGTCTTGAAAGCTCTGCCGATAGGTCTTTTACTAGTAATAAATCCTCTAGCTTTGCCACCAAGAGAATCATATACTCTGATAATAACTGACTGACCATCAAATCTCACTGGAAGATCACCTCTAGATACGTCTTTATCATCCTCAAATCTTTTGATATTAGAGAGAACCATGCCCTCGTCACCGACAAGGCCAAACGTATGAAGAACCTTCTCACGAGCAACGACACTAGCTTCAACACCATCATTACCCCGGGGAACGTAAAAGGCATTCAAAGGGTGATTAAAATTGTAGGCTGCCCTAACCGTGTGGTGGCTTACAGGTCCCTTATGCGGCAGAAGCGCGTACCTGAATGAATGGACACCCATATCAGCATGAGCGTCAGGTGCCTTAGGTGCACGGATCAACGAAAGTCTAATGACGTTACCATGGATACTGTGACCATATTTACAATCGTTAAGTAAAGAGACACCATATGTGTAGTCGCTTAAATCGGCCCATTTGTGTGCGCATACCTCAAACTTGGCTACATCCCATGAGGTATTGTAATGAGTTGGTCTTTTGACAATACCAAACTGAGTTTCATATGATGCAGTGTCTGCATAAACGTCGACAGGAAACTCAACTTTTAAGAACTTGCAGTCTTCGTACCAATGCACCTCACTTGAAAACTGAACAAAAGTTGCATCAGCCTCGGAAGAATCACCATCCACAGGCTCGACATAGGCATCTAGAGAAATTCTGGTAGTGATAAAACTCTTTTCACTTATTTTTTGCGTGACCTCAATCTCACCTCTGAGAGGACCATTTTTAATGATGATCTGTTCGACGTTTTCTCCGCCTAGATCACGGCTGGTGTCTAGAGAATATAACTCAGTGTCCCAAGCTTGCCAGTTCAAAGGCTGATCATCAAATAAGACAAGTTTGTTACCGGGACCGGTAAGTACCTCTCTGTTGTATTTGCTGTCATACAAGCTAGTGAGGAGTGAACCCGTGATAGTGGCAATAAGACGACCATTGTTAATTTCAATGACACCCTCCCTGATTATTTTTACAGTAACCTCATGTACCTTATTTCTGGAAGCTTGAGCTACAGGTCTGGCCACGCCCGATTCAGGGACCGTCATCAAAACCAAGTTGGAATCAGATTCTGATTGAACGAAATCAATGCCCTTAGAGACTTCTGGTGTCTTGACGTCAACAAGCTCTGTACGACCCCAAGGCATAGTATTTATGGAAATAAGCTGGCTTTCAGGTGATTGAGCGACAGCACTAATGTTAAGGGCAGCCAAAGCATTTTGAACAAGTTTCTCAGAGCGCTTGAAAACATCAAGGTAGATGGCTTTAGCATCATCATAGACCATTTCAATACTAGATCCAGGCAAAACGTCGTGAAACTGGTTAAGCAAGACATCTTCCCAAAGATCATCAATATCCTTTTTGGGGTACTTGTAGGAAGAGTTGTTCAAAGAAGCGAGAGTTGCAATAAATTCAAGATCATGAAGAACAATTTCGGATCGTCTGTTGCCTTTCTTAGTCTCACTCTGCGAAGTGTAAGTACCGCGATGAAACTCAAAGTAAAGCTCACCGTTCCAGCTGACAAGTTTTTTGCCACCGTCAGTTTTTTCCTCAATATCGTCATAAAATTTGTCAACCGTGTTTCCTAGATGGACTCTGGGAAGCTCGCCAACAGTGTCGGAAACACCTCTGCATCTACGAAGCTTCTCGAGCATTTCTTTGGTAGGACCACCACCACCATCTCCAAAACCAAAAAGAAGCATGCCACTTTGAGTTACATCCAAGTTTTTGTGGTTCCTGAGCGATTTGCTTACATCGCCAAGATTGGCAAGTGCAGTATATGTGTCATCAGGGGGCATATGACAAATGACCTGAGAACCATCTAAAGCTACCCAATTAAAAGTGGTGTTGGGGAAGTTGTTGATGTTATTCCAAGAAAGTTTCTGGGTTAGAAAACGGTCCATACCAGCGCCCCGGCAAAGCTGAGGAATCTGAGCAGAGTAACCAAAAGTATCTGGTAACCAAAAGGTTCGTGATCTTTGGCCAAGGTGAGCTTCAAAAAAGCGCTGACCAGCAAGAAACTGTCTAACAATTGCTTCACCAGTGGGCATATTAGTGTCATTCTCAACCCAAGAACCACCTATGGGAATAAATGAACCCTCTTTGATAGCGGCTTTGACCTTTTCAAAAATATCAGGATAGTCCTCAAGTAGCCATTTGAACTGCTGAGCTTGAGAGGCAACAAATCTATACTCAGGATACTTTTTCAGCAAATCAAGTTGCGTGGACCAAGAACGACCAATCTTACGTCTGGTCTCAGCGTACGGCCAAAGCCAAGCAGTGTCAATATGACAGTTACCAAGAGCTTCAACAAACGTAGGCAAGTTGGAGTCGTAAACCTTGTGTGAATCAACATTGGCACCAATAAACTCCCTAGCAATTTCTCTGCCCTTAAGAATAGACTCATCGGGATTTGATGGATCAAAAGCATCAATTATTCTGTTGGCAACATCTCTGGCCTTGTGCTTCTGCCAGGAGTCCTGCGGGAACTCCCTAGCGGCATCGGCGATAACCCAAAAGTCAATATGAAGGCCCCTAGCGTTAACGTTAGGCCAGACAAGATCAGCTGAAACCAAGTCAAAATAACGGTTATCGTCAGGGGGTTGAATGTTATTATTAGGGTCGGCATTACCAAACATGCCATTGCAACTAGTTTCAATGTAGAATTGGTGCCATTGTCCATCTCTCCATTCAAGGGGAAGATCCCACTCACGCCGTTCTTCACCACTAAGGCCAACAACGGCTTCACCGTTTTCCAAAAAAATTAAACCTTCGTTTCCTAGATCCCATTTAAACAGAATGGGCTCCTTAGCGTTGTTCCAATGATCAGGAATTTTCACCTGGATTCTAAACCAGTGCGTACTCCACGAAGGGCCAAAAGATTCACCCTTTTCAGTAGAGCGCCATTTAGCAACAGGGATGACGTCTTTAAAGAGTGGACGTTTGAGGTCCGGGACGGAGTAGACATCAAGTTTCACGTTTGTGGTGTCGCAGACAGATTCATAGTTATAAAAGTTGGGCAAGTTAATGTTTTTGTATTCACCCTCAGCAAGAAAAAGTCGCAACCGGTTTTCGTAAATACTTTGCACCTTTTTACCTACTGGATGAGTGTTTAATTGAGGATAACCCGATACCATTTTGGTGACGTAGAAAAAAAATGTTTCAAATAATGTATAAAATATGTAATTTTAGAATAAAAGAAAGGAGTAGTGTAACTTGATAGAAGAGTTGATAATGCATTGACAACCAGACTTGCATAGACACACACACACACGAACCCTATCCCCCAAATTATCATTACCGTTATTATTTATTGATTTTTTTTTTTAATTTAAAAATAACAAAACAAAATATTAACATATAAAAAAAACAATCTTGCTTTTACTAGTGCTAAAATAATTTAAAACAGTTATTACTGTATATATAGCAGGCTTTGTTCCATAACGTTAGTAATTTTGCAATTATTAGTCACAGCGATATCGCACTTTAGCCAGCCATTGTATGACACTTTGCTGTCATTGCTGACATTTATTACTCCCTGCAAAGTAGCCAAAATCTATATCTGACTAATCTTTACATAAAAAGCATAGTGTTGCTTAAGTAATCGTTACGAATGAAATATTATTAAAAAAAATTGTTCCGAAACAAGCCGAATGACGTTTCCGTAAAATTTCAGGTTTTCAACGTTTAAAGCAGCGTCGGCCGTCGCATTTCCTTAAACTTCTTCAGGACAATCGCATTGTAAGTAGTACATTAGAATATCAAGCCCCCCAAAACGCCATTGCCATCATCACAAATGTCAAAAATCAGAATAGAAGCTTCAAGATTTAGTGCACGCTGGACTTGGACAGCCCGGACACATTTGTCATGAGATTTTCTTTATCTCAATTGTGTGCGACTGTTAAAAATGTTTAAGAATACTCACTGTTGTCCGTGTATCAAATGTAAAAAGAACTCAAACCCTGATGATAGTGCCTTAATGGAGGAGCAATCCGTTGGTCAACCCTCAAACTTTTTTTTTTATATTAATTTTTTAAATTTTTTTTGGCGATGGGAGGAAATGTAAAGAAATGTATTTTATTTTTATTTTTTCATAATCTTTGTGTACAAGAAGACTATACTAATTTTTCAACTTGTTTTTATTTTTATTTTCTTTAAAAAAAAATTGGAAAAAAAAAAAACAGATATAAAGTCTCGTTGAAATCCTCTTGTTCTTCTAATCAAATATTTCAACATCAATAGCAAGTCTATAAAGTCACTCAAATTTATTACTAAAAACAATGGAACACATTCAAAACAATCGTTGGTTTACCACTCCAAACATATTCAGAAATCCCAGACAGCCTGCCCCTCCCCTCTTTAGATCGGAAAGTGGCTTAAGCACCCCTCTTGTTTTGCCAGATGTCTATACTGAGCCTCCTCACAAATTTCCTGGTCTTGATACTGCCCATGCCTCTACTGGTGTTATTTGGACCACCGAACGTGCTGCTGAGAAGGGATTTACCTATGACGACCCTACCTGGGCCAATTTGGGTCAGGGTGCGCCTGAAGTTGGTGAGATCGAGGGCTCTCCATCAAAACCCAATATCATTGATGTTAGCGTCCACACCAGAGAATACGCGCCTACAACTGGTGTCAAAGAGCTGAGAGAAGCCATTGCTAACCTTTACAACGATAACTACAGGCAGGACAAGACCAGCAAGTACACTTATGAAAACGTCTGCATTGTTCCCGGTGGTAGAGCTGGTTTGATTAGAATTGCATCCATTCTTAGAGACTGTTATCTTTCGTTCTTTTTCCCCGATTACACAGCATACTCGGAAATGCTTTCTTTGTTCAAGAACTTTGCACCCATCCCCGTTCCTTTGGATGATAGTGATAATTACCAAGTTCATCTGGATATCATTGAGAGAGAGTTACAGAGAGGTGTCACCGCCATGCTCACTTCAAACCCCAGAAATCCTACTGGTCAAAGTATGCGTGGTGATGATCTGAAGCGCTTGCAAGACATGTGCAGAGAACGATGCTTACTCATCATGGACGAATTTTATGCCAGATACAACTATTCGGACAATTGCGACGGTACTAGTGTTAGTTCCGCCTCAAATATTCACGATGTAAACCAAGATCCCGTTCTCATTCTTGACGGTCTGACCAAGGCCTTTAGACTTCCTGGTTGGCGTATCTGTTGGATTCTTGGACCCAAGCAGTACATTCAAGCGTTGGGATCAGCCGGATCATACCTTGATGGTGGTTCCAACGTGCCCTTCCAACATGCCGCTATTCATTTGTTAGAGCCCTCCAGAGTTTTAACTGAAATGAAGGCATTACAGAGACATTTTATGTCCAAGCGTGACTACTGTATTGCTAGATTAGAGGCTATCGGCATTCATTTCAAGAAAGTTCCTGATTCCACTTTTTACCTGTGGTTGGATCTTTCAACTCTGCCCGGCAAAATTAAGACTGCTTTGGGCTTTTTCCAGGAGTGTCTAAAAGAGAAGGTTATTGTTGTTCCTGGTATCTTTTTTGATTTGAACCCTCTTGCCAGAAGAGAACTGCACGACTCGCCAATGTATCACTTTGTCAGATTATCATACGGACCTGAATTTGAGAACCTTAAGAAGGGTCTGGATGGTATTCAGAGAGTCGTAGAAAGATACCGCGTGTCATACCAAGCTTCTGCTTCTATTCTGCCTCAGCGTTAAAAAAAAAATTCATACATTTTGCAAGATGGATCAAAAAAAAATATTTTTTTTTTGTGTGTGTTTTTACTATAACAACGTAGGTACATTTTGAAGCCACTTCGGTGTCAAAAGTGTAAAACAAGCGTATATAAAAAACAAATTAGGTGAAGAAAAAAAAAATTATTTTTGTATTTATTTTTTGTAGCAAATTCAATGGAAACAAAATGTTAAAAAAAAGGGTATGGTTTTTCAGGGAGTGACGTATTTTTTTTTTTCGTGTTATTTTTAACTTTTTTTGTTCTCCCTCCTTTTTTTTTCCTTTCCCTTTTTATTTCTTTTTTTTTTTTTCAATTCTCTGCTCTTGTCGTTTCTTCTTTCTGTTCAATTTTTCTTGATCGCTACGAATATCTTCCATCAAAAAGCCTTTTATTTCTAGCTACTGACCCCTTATAGTCATCCTTTTCACTCGTTTATCTACTCATTCTGACTTGACGATGATTCAAACAGATAGACACACATATAAAGTCTCTGGTCAGGATTTTACTATCGATAGAAGATTTCAAATCACTAAAGAATTAGGTCATGGCGCCTACGGAATCGTGTGCGCAGCTAAATACAATGGAGCAGCCGATGGGCCAGGTGTTGCCATCAAGAAAGTTACCAACATCTTTTCTAAAAAGATTCTCTGCAAGAGGGCTCTACGAGAATTAAAACTATTGAATCATTTTCGTGGACATAAAAACATTACTTGCTTGTATGACATGGATATTGTCAACTTGAATGGTTTCAACGAAGTTTATTTGTACGAGGAGCTTTTGGAATGTGACATGCACCAGATTATTCGATCACAACAACCACTGACAGATGCACATTACCAAAGTTTCATTTACCAGATTTTGGCAGGACTTAAGTATATTCATTCTGCAAATGTGTTACATCGCGATTTAAAACCAGGTAACTTGCTCGTGAATGCCGACTGTGAACTCAAAATTTGTGATTTTGGGTTGGCCAGAGGTTACTCATCAGATCCAGCAAGGGATGCTGGATTTTTAACTGAGTATGTTGCCACCAGATGGTACCGTGCCCCTGAAATTATGTTGAGTTTCCGGAGCTACACTAAGGCAATCGATATGTGGTCAGTAGGCTGCATTTTTGCAGAACTACTGGGTGGCAAGCCTTTTTTTAAAGGCCATGACTATGTTGACCAACTTTACAAAATTTTGAACGTTCTAGGTACACCTTCGGAAGAAACACTCAGAAGAATAGGATCTCAAAGAGCTCAAGATTATGTGAGATCTTTACCATTTATGGCCAAGATTCCATTTGCTAGAGCGTTCCCAAATGCTAATCCTGAAGCCTTGGACTTGCTTGAGCGAATGCTTACGTTTGATCCTGCCGACAGGATAACAGTTGAACAGGCATTGGAACACCCTTACTTGAAGATTTGGCATGATCCTGCAGACGAACCTACGTGCCCTCAAGAATTTGATTTTTCGTTTGAAGAGGTTGATGATATGGACGATATGCGTAAAATGATTATACAAGAGGTAACGGAATTTAGAGAAATGGTCAGAAAACCCCAGCAAACGCAACAACAGCAACAACAACAACAACAACAACAACAGCAGCAGCAGCAGCAGCAGCAACAAGATCAAGAATTGGCTAGGATACAGGAGGCTGAGCGACAGAGACGTTTAGAAGAAGAGGTGCAATTACAGCGTCAGCTTGAAGAAGAGCGGCGAATGCAACAATTACAACAACAGCAGCGCCAGCAACAGCTTCTTCAACAGCAACAACTCCAACAGCAGCATCAGGGGCAACAGCAGTATCAATTGGGAAGAAAGGAATCTATTTCGATTCCCTCCAAGCATTTCCGTGATCAAGATCAACCACCCAGACCACAAGAAAACTTAAATGGGGAATCACATGACTTGGAAGGGGAGCTTGAACTAGGACTTGATGGAAGAAGATAATTTTTTGTTTTTTGTTTTTTATTCATTGACAATATACTCGTTTTTTTTTTTTGTTTGATTTTTAAGTATATATTAGTTGACTACTGTTGTGGAAGATAAACTCGAGAATCGGAAGAAGAAATGAAACCAAATGGTGAAATTTTCAATTTAACACAATGAAAGAGATAAAAAAAAAATTTTTTGAATAAAAGATGAAAGTTGCATGTTAATGATAAAGCCAAGTTGAATATCAACATTATAAATAACCTCCTTTATTATTATTATTATTATTATTATTATTATAATATTATATTATATTATATTATTATTATTATTATTATTATTATTAATTATTATTAATTATTATTATTATATTATTAATGATTATATTATTATTATTATATTTATTATATTAATTATATAACTATGTAATATTATATTTTATATTATTATTATTATATTATTATTATTATTATTATTATTTATTATTATTATTATTATTTAAACCCTAAAGATTTTTTTTTTTTCTTTTTTTTTTTTTTTTTAACACATATTGATTTTTCAAAACTCCAAGTCTATTTTTACAAAGTACAATAACTACAGTACAATATATATATAATTTTTTTTTTCTTGTCCTTCTTTACTATACAATTTGCATTAAGCGGTGTTAACAAAAAAAAATAAAAAAAAAGCACGTACTGTATGTGTACACATTATGGTTATTTAATGTTTCCTTGAGTATCAGCCTCGCGGACTTGTTCAAAAACCTTGAGCATCTTGCGGCGAGCACCAAGAGCATTAACACCGCGGGCTTCGAGCTGAGCGTCCGTAAGCGCTACAAGATCGCGCCAGGTCAAATCTTTAAGTTGATCTGTGTACTTGTGCAGTCGCAGCGTTTTAAGCCATTGGGGAACGTCTGATAATAGTTCGAGATCAAATAGTACAGGGCCATTATTAACATTAGCTGCGGTTCCTACACCCGCTGCTGCTAACGTTGACTGCGGATTTGAGATAGAAGAAGAGGAGGTGGAGGACCCACCACTTACATTCTGATGATTGGGCTTCTTACTAAAACCTTGCTGCTTTTTGTGGCCGTTGGCGCGGCCATTACCGTATTCGTACGGCTGGGGCGGAGGCACAGGAGATAACAGTGCCATGCTATAGTTGTTTAGGTACTGCGCACGATCGACTAGTGGTGACGATACTGATGGGTACATCAACTGCTGGTTGATCACCTTACCCTGATGCCCAAAATCTGACAAAATTGGGCTATTGACTGAACTGGTGTTACCACCTTTGCCGCTGGACCCATCAAGATCTAGTGGAGCCACGCTCTTATTGCGTCGGAACTTCTTGACATCGTGATCGAGAATCACCCTGTTATTAACGGTTGATAGTGCTGCCATCTTCATGGCGGTAGCACTAGCAATTTCAGCATTAATCTTGTTGCCGCCTGGACCACTGTTAGCGGTGCTGCTCGCAGGCATCGTAGAAGAGTTTGTGGCGGCATTAGCGGTAAAGGTGGTTGGAATGGGGCTGAATATTGCAGCTGTAGGGGTGTTGGACATACTAGCCCAACTAGCACCTTGAAATTCAGGCGGGTAAATGAATTGAGTACTAGAAATATTTGGCTGTTGAAGTTGCCCTTCGTCTTGAGAAACAGCACTACTCGAGGGTATCAATGGTTGAGTAGCAGCGTTGCTAATATTAATTCCAGGCGGCGGCGGAGTACTGGTATAGCGCTTAATTCCAGCACCAATAGAAGGTGGTGGCTTGTAATAGATGGGAGACGAAGACAAGTTGGCATGGGCGGCGGTAGCACTCAGAGCGACGTCTGCAGACTTGGGACGATTGATAACATCTTCTGACTGTACCCAGGGAGTAAGGTTTGAGGGTAGCTTTTCAAGAAACGGGCTACTTGATAAACCTGGCCCGTTGAGCAGACTTGACTCAATATTAGGTGAGATCAGAGACGCAATGCTAGATATGGAGGGCTGATCCTGGGTGATGTACTGAGGAGTTATGATAGAAGAGCTGCGGTTACTATTGATAGAAGGCGAGTGTCTGTGGACGTTTTTAAATGACGAAGTTTTGGGGACGGGGCTACCAGTAAGATTGGAGGGGCCGGAGCTGTCAGATTTTGGAGTGCTGGAGTTGTTGTTACTTGATGCATTGAACCGCGGCGATTGAGGCTGACGTGAATACAAATCATAGCTAGAGATGCCGGTACTAAGACCACTGCTGGCGCTTGTGGCGGTTGTGGGAGAAAGAACACCAGCAATTGTGTCGTTCTGGGCCATGCGCTTGAGAACAGTGATAAAGAAGCGAACTTGAACTTGAGAAGAGTCCTGAAGCAATGCATAAAGAGCAGCGGTACGCTCACCTTCACTTAAAACCTCGAACCACTGTTGAACAGCGTTGAGCTCGTCCTTGAACTCTTGGTCAAGATTGATGGAGGCCATTTCCTCGAGAGTTTGCTGGTAGATCCCGAGATCTGCAAGCCATTTCTCAGTCACCTTGTCAACATGGTCGACAGCAGATGTGTCCGGTTGATGAGTTTTGAGAGGATGCTGAAAAAATATCTCTGATGTGGGTCTTGCTCTGTGAGTCGACATGGTTGTGAGCTATGTCTTGTTTAATGAGGTGGTGGAGCAGAATGGTTTCAGAAAGTGTAAAAAGGAGGGAAGATTTACAGTTGTGCCAGAACAGGATAAGAAAAAAAAAAAAATAAACAAAACAAAATGAAACGAAAATAAAAATAAAAATAAACATGAAAAATAATAATTTTAATAATCATTATGAAATAAGAAAAAAAAATTAAAAAATGATAAATTAATTTACAATTGTAAATAATTTGTACATTAATATATGAGAATACGAAATTCAATTCAAGTACATTCAATTATTGCGTATTGAAGAAAGAAGCCAAATAACAATGCCATAAACATTTTGCAAATAAAAAAAAAACATCAAGATGATACAGTTACATGATATTCATATAGACAATATATATATACACGTATGCATATGAATCTATGATGTAGGTTACTTTTTTTTTTTTAAGATTGCATTAGAAGCTGCTTCTGAGACAAATTCAACTGCATTGTTATAACACAAACACCCCCTTTACTGCTATTTTCTTCTACAATTACCATCAGATCACAAAAAAATTTTCAACAGTATGCGTGTGCAACAGTTATCCTCTTTTCTATTCATAAACTAAAACAATTAAATGTATTATATAAACCAATTGTTGATGAGCTGGCGATAACCTCTTCCCCTTATTTTTATTTATTTATTGTTTCAAATACAAAAAGTACGTAGTTATAAACAAAATGGTTCCTGGCAGCTGATGGACACTATCCGCTAAAATGCTTTTAGTCCCAACGTTCGGTTAATACTTGTATCTGTTAACAAACAACCCCCCCCCCCAAAAAAAAAGACAAGACATTGACATTTGACGACTCAATGCCAGCAGAAGTATTGAATTTTATGATTATTATTTTGTGAAAAAATGTTGTGCTAGTTTATATATCTATATAAATCAAGTGTTCTAATTTTACAAACTAAACACAAGCACCAATCATAAGAAAAGCTATGGAAAATGTTTCTGTTTACTCTATTCAGAAAAGATCCTCTCCATGGTACCCGTTTATTTTGATGTATATGATTACGTTGATGTAAACGTTTGAAATAAATAATGCAATCAAATCCTTTTTTCTTTTGGAAAAAAAAAGCCACTTTGAAATTTAATTTTAGGCATCATTAATGATAAACTACAGACTCTCTATATCATTCTTTCATATATACGTATATATATTTTTATCATCATCGATTCAGCTGAATTTCAAAAATATCAGTACAATATTTTATTCAATATCAGCCACACGATCTTAAACCAAAATAATATATATTTTTTTGATTCTGCATTCTAATGAAAACGTTCATTGCCTAGACTGTTGTATCTCGCATAGTTGTGAACTTCTATGAATTGCCATCAAAAAACAAGTAAACAAAAGTGCTATCAAAAAGTTTTATTTTTATTATTTTTATTATTTTTATTATTATTAGTATTATTATTATCATTATTATTATTATTATTATTATTATTTATTATTATTATTAGTAGTAGTAGTATATTATTATTATTATATCATTATTATTATTATTTTTATTATTATCATTATTATTATTATCATTATTATTATTAGTATTATTATTATTATTATTTTTATTATTTTTATTATTATTATTATTATCATTATTATTATTATTATTATTATTAGTATTATTATATATTATTATTATTATTATTATCATTATTATTATTATTATTATTATTATTATTATTTTTATTTTTATTTTTATTATTGTTTGGTTTACTTTTGGTTTACTTTAGCTTATTTTAGTTTATTTTGGTTTATTTTGGTTTCTATCATTTTTTTCTTTTGCTCCTCCCTGGTAAAGATCTCATTGGGGATCTCACAGACATTAGAAAGGAACTCAGTGAAACCCACAGACATCACTCTTTAATCAATCCTGTTTTTCCTTTGAAATCTCTCAAATATTTCCATACGTTCCACTCTACTCGGGTATCAAATATATATAATATATAATTACAAAAGAACAGAAAACTTTTTCTTATCTCTTACTTTTTTCTTTCTCTTATTTTTTTTTCCTTCTTAATAAATACTTGTTTCACGCTTGCTTCTCAACTTTCTTTTCACCTTCAACTATATTCTTTAAGCCATTTCAACAATGGAAACTGAATTACTTTTGAAATCTATGCACTTGTCTCCCAGCTCCAGCCTTACTCTGCTCTCCGAGAATGATGGTAGTCACACCCCAAACAAAATTATCCACGAAATTAATGACGAAGAGCTCGTCGTTATGATCGAACGCTACCAACAGACGCCTCTCCCCGCATCAGATGTTGTTTTCCCGTGGCTTCACGGTGTCAGAGAATCAAACGTTACCCAGCGAATTTACTTTTCTGAAAAACGTCGCCAGCATTCGAGGTACGCCCACTGCCATACGTCTCAGCACCTGCAGGCTGGCAACTGTCAGCACCAAGATCAACCTAAAATTATCTTTACTAAAGACGATCTCATCGATGTGCCAAAAACTCCTGACCTCAACGGTCTTATCATCGTCAAAGTGTACGAAGAGGAGCCGGCTGGTATCACCGATAACGACTTTACTATTCAAAACTCTGTTTTGCCTCATGAAATCCTAGAACTCAAACAGCAACCTCAAGATAATAACAACACCACTTCTTGCACAAAAAGCCACAAACGCAAAAAGAGTCTTTTACTTGACCCTAATGATTTTCTTCCCCAATTCAAAGACGTAGATCCACGCTCTAACTATAGCATCCGCAACCTGCACATTCAAGTTGCCAAATGGGCAACGGTTTCGGACATTGTGCTTTACAGCACAGGCACGCCCAAAGCCACATCCAAATTACTTCAATTTGCCAATCTCATTTCTACCGCACAAAAGGCTCATTACCGTCGCTCTTTTGCTAACCCGGGGATTCTGGCGTCAAAGCCTGTTAATTACAATCTGGCCAAGAAAACGTTTGTTCTCAATGTTACTTCTGACCGAATTAGGAAATTTCTTGCCTACCAGCCGCAGTTATTTACAACTTCTCTATCAAAAAAGCCGCACAACCTGCCGGATCAGCTTGACCTTTTAGCGGTGGAAACTTCCTACATTGGGAGCTTTTCCGCGGCTCGCGTAGTTGGAGGAAATGGCGACCAAGTTGAGTCTCAAGCTGAGTCTACAAAAATGAAACCAATGGAAATCCCGACGGAGATCGCATCAGACATTTCCTCGCTGGCTATAGTTGCCGCCGATACCGGTGTTGTCAAGTTTGGCAATTCGGACGATGCCATCGACAAGACCGCTTATAGGTGCCTTATTGACTGCAGGAACATTGCCTTAGGCTCATTCACCATTTCCAAGATCGATCAACTAATAAGAAGTATTCAACGTGAAGATGACTCTAACGATCAGATAAAAATATTTTTTGCGCTGAATAGCTGGGACCCGTTTATTTTTATTAACTTGTGCAAATTCATGTACCTACATGGCCAGCGTGGCCGGGGCGATACCCTTATATTTAGTAGCCGCCTGCCATGTGAAGACGCAGTCTTGCTTCCCCTTGTTTATATTATGTATTCAAAGGGTCTCTCTGTTAAAGACGCAGTTCTTGACTACATGAATAGCTGTCAGCGTTCAATGCCTAACATTCTACACCGTCACAAATTACTGCTTACAGAGTTGGATCATCTTATGCCAAAGTATTCACCAGTTATCCCAGGCAACGAGCATCGTAACCACTACGGAGTTGACTATGATTTTGAATACAAGTATGGAGAGCTTAAAAGTGAGGGTGAGTCGTGGCTTTTTTCCAAATCCGGCTTTCCATCTCTGATTTTTGACAACATGTATCTAGGCTCTGTCGACCACGCCAATAACTTTGAGCTGCTCCGCCATTTGGGTATTACGCGCGTGTTGAGTATTGGGTGTAAAGTTGATGGAAAATCTGCGTATATAGACGAGCATGTCGAGATTGAAGATGTTCTTGATGATGGTGCTGACGCAATTTTCCCTCATTTTGACAAATGTGTAGAGTTTATACGCAGGGGTGATGCTGCTGGCAAAAAGACACTTGTGCACTGTCAAGTGGGATCATCCCGCTCGGCTATCGTTTGCATGGCCTACACCATGGTCAAATTTCTTGAGGACAATGTGGATAGCTTTAAAGACTATCTTATGCCTGCAAGTGTTGTCAACGCATATATGCACGTTAGGGTCCGACGGGCTGATGTCATAGTTCAGCCCAACCTGCGCCTACTTTATGAACTGCTCAATTTCGCAGAGGCTAAAGGCGTTCAACGCCACATAGACTGGCCAATTTTTTGCAAGCAGATTTATTTATTAAACAGAAGAATATGATCAAGAACCTCCGTTGTCGCATCTCCCTCGTTACTCGTCATTTCTTTCATTTTTATTTTATTTTCACTTTATATGTTTATTGTTATGTTTTATAATTCATTTTGCTTATATACGTATAATTGTATTACTATTGTTTTTAAAAACAGTTTAATTACTATTACTATTATTATTATTTTTATTTTTATTTTTATTTTATTTTATTTTTTTTTGCTACACGATCTGGCTGTACAAAATGTTTCTAAATATATATATATATATACTAATAAACCTCTCCCTATTAATTTTTAAATGTTGTCTTTATAATATTAAAGTTGTTGTTTTTTTCAGATTTATTATTGTTTAATCAAAATCTATATTCTATATATACGTATAAACGTACGTTTTAAGACGGTACTATTTTTTTTAAAAAAAAAAATAAAAAATTACAATGAATCAAAACACTTGATTCATCTGTTATTTCAGTTACACAAAAAAAAAAAAAAACGGTTTCTGTCGCAATCTGGTCATGATACTCTTTACGGATTACGGAAAAAATCGTCTTTTTTTTTTTTACATGTAAATAGCTGAAAACAGTTGAAACACGTTTCTCCAGTTTTTTTTTTTTTTTTTTTTTTTTTTTGGTGATAAGTTTGATTAATAATAATCATAACTTTTTTTTTTTTTGTAAATCTCTGTTATCTATATACTAAATAAGGTTCATGCATGCAATGTTTTTTTTTTTCTTCCCTTCCCTAACTCACGAACCAAATCGCTATTGTATGATTGAAAAATATCAAAGTTTTAACGCTCATTAACTTTTAAAAATCTTGTGTATTTTAATCAATTTTAATTCAATGGCTTATTTTTTTTTTTTTTGTTATTAATATGTCTTCTCACTATATTTGATTTGAAATAAGCAAATTAATTACATTTGCAAATAAAATGATCTATTTAGTATATTAGATAGGTTAAGTACAGTATAATATAGATATAGACTGGCAACTAATTTTTTTTTTTTTTTTTTTTTTTTTTTTTAGCTCCCAACCTAAATTTTTACTCTTTCTTCCATCCACTTTTTTTTTTTTTCATACAAAATCAATTAATCAAAAAAAATGTTACAATCAGATCAAAAAGAAATATTAAAATGGAACGAATCACAACGTAGATTAATCATGGAATTTGCTCTAAAAACTGCGACCGATTATTTTAGTGAAGATTCAATTTACTGCGGTGCGAGATTCGATCAAAGATTTTTCCAGCCGCTGGTAGCTGAATTTAATCAAAAGTTTAAAACCCAGGCCACGAGCCGTACCTTGGCGGCCTGTTTCTGCAATTTGAAGGACGGATATCTCTACTATGATCAAAAGCTGATTGAGTTCCCAGGATTAGGGTGGTACGACATGGAGAAGGCAATGGTGATTAATAGTCAAACGTATCGATCTCGGTTTGAGCGTGACGTTAAAAAGTTTCCTGGTTTAAAAGGGTGGGTTTGGGGTGGCGATGCCTTTTTGGCCTGCCCGTACATTGACGAAATAGAAAGTCTTGAAACCATGGTAGGCGACTATTGTGATGAATGGCTTAGTGGCGAACCAGACGAATCTTATGCTTTTGGCAAGGACAATGATTATGACGAATATTCTTCTTTATGCGAATATGATTCTGACGATTCCGTCAATTCCGACGTCTCAAGAAACGACGATTACATTTGGCAAAATTTGACTTATCACTCAGATTATAATAAGAAACAATCTTTGGTTAATAAGAACCATCAGCATTCACCAAATACAGTGACAAATTTGATTACTACCATTTCATCCAACCATAATGCTAAAACTTTCATGCAATCAATAAATCAACCGGGCTTATCATCATCATCATCACATAATCTTGCATCCACTAACATTGATGAGGATGAGTCGTCGTCGTCACTACCTTTGTTTGATCCAGAAATAATGATTACGTTTTCAACCAATCGAGACCTAGTTGCTGATCCCTCACACGACTTTGAAATAGTTGGAATTGAACCAAAAAGGACGGCGGCATCTGGTAATCATATATCTTTTTCACGTAAACGGGCATTTGAAAATAGTCCGGTTGATAGAAAAGATTACAAACGTTATAACAATGGTAAAAGTATTGAGGGTACTTCTAAAGAAAACCCAATTGAGTTATTTTAAAGGCTTTTCTTTTTTTTTTTGAAGAAACTTTTATTGTAAGTTGATACGGATTTTTTTTTTTCTGGCAACCTTTATTGTTTTTAGTTTACAATCTTGTTTAACCAGTTAACCAACGTTTAAACCTCGCCTTTTTTTATTTATTTATATGTGAATTTATGAGAATTTGGCTTTTTTTTTTTTTTTGTCTAGGTGATGATATGAAATTATAAACCAAAAAAAACCCTGTTCAAAAATTTTTCTCAAGTATCTAATAGTAATGTTTTCGTTAAAAGCACATATTTGTAAATTTTAATATTAATTCCTTGAAATAGTATAATATATCCAAAAAAAAAAAAAGATTTAATTCATTTAATGGGAGGGAGGTTTTTATATCAAGTAAAAACAAATAGATATATTAAAGATAAATTTATACATATCTTAACTCACGATTCTAAAAAAAACCCTTTAAACATTGCTTCTTCAGCCAAATTATCCTTCACGACATGATAAATTACCATGAGTAAAAATGGGAAACGTTTCGTAAAGTACGTCAAGTAACCCGATGGGTAAGGCTCCATCTTGATGCGAACCTGCTCGGGAAGATCATTAAAGTGATGGCTCTTGTTACGCATGGCGCGCAACAAATCCATGATCTTGTTCCCATGATACTTGCGATACTTGCCAAGGTTTTCTACAAATCCTTTGTCAAGCTTGGTGTGCCAGTCAAAGCCCACCACTCGAGCCGCATCGGCTTCAAGTAAATTTAATAAAGCACTGGGTGGATCACGGGGCTCAACCTCAAACCGGTCAGAAACCTTGAGCAAAAAGTCAAGTCGACGTTCAGGAGACCAAAAAAACGGATGCAAAAGTACATCTGTAGCATCAGGTCGCTGGCGTGGATCACGAGATATCATTCGGCTAATCAAGTCTTTGGCTTCAACTGAATCAGACATTTGGTAATCATCCAGATAGTCCAGACTAAATGTACCCTTAACAATATTAGCCTCCCGCATGTACTTATCGCCAAATGGATGTTGGCCGTTGGACAAAATATAGTAAAAGACACAACCCATTGAAAAAATGTCAATAGCACGAGTTGCTCTGCGATTTGACAAAGTGTCAATAACAAGCGGCTCGGAGGTCTCTGAGTTATTATTTATATTGTTGTAAAGGTTATCGCCTTCTTCAATTAGTAATTCAGGAGCACGCCAGCCTGATGTACCAGCAGCATGAGCTGTTGTTGCTCTAAAACTAGACTGATCTCCCTCTAGCTTCTTACACAGCCCAAAATCCGAAATCAGCATACGAGCCGGCCCGAGCACTTCTTGCGAATGTTTCATTTTGGAATCTTTCTTATGCAAAATCTTAGGTGGAGCCACCAATATATTTTGAGGCTTGAGATCACGGTGAACAATTTTCAGATGGTGAAGATGCTGAACGCCACTAGCAATTTGAAACATAACTTGAGAGGGTGTCAACGAGTCGCTGAGAGTTCTAAACTTATCAGGTTTTTCAATGAGATCTTCTAAAGTCCCTGGGCATAATTCTAATGCAATGTAAAGAAATCTATCACTGGCCTGTTTACAATAATACCTGATGACATGAGGATGATCATCACTCTCTTGAAGCAAGGCCACTTCTTGTGAAGCCACTTCATAAAAGTCAAGTAGCATTCGCTTCACAGCAACTTCTCTTTTTTCAAAAACTCCTTTTAAAACGACAGTTCCATGACTTCCATAACCGAGAACTTCAGTTGAAACATCAAGTAAACTCATTTGAGTGGGATTGAGTTCTTTCGTAACCAAATGTGCTTTTATATTTGCATCATTAACAACCGGAGCCCTGGGTCGTAAAATATCTTCTTCTTCTTCTTCAAGAGCTGCCACGGCAAGTCCTTTATCCTTCTTTTTTAAAGTATTTTTTTTACCTCCACGGCTTCCTCGTTTTCTTTTTTTTATAGTTCCTGGTGATGTAGGATTTTCAGGTAAAAGGGGTTTAATATTATCTTCAAAGCCTACTTGTTTTGAAGAATTTTTGAGTGAAATATCCTTGTTTGAAGATGCTGATGTCTTTGTTGAGACCAGATCATCCTTACTAACTTTATCGTCACCATCAGTGAAATCAGAATGCTCATTCGAAGGCACAGATATTGAAAGTGTTTTTTCCAATATATTGGAAGAACTAGCATCTTCTACAGTGACTGTTTCAATCTTTCCATTGGTGTTGTTTTTAAAGCTATTACTGAAATGGAGTTTGAGAGTTTCAGTAAGCTCAAGAATACCGAATAATTGAGGAAGCCAGCCAGCTTTAATTGCAACTAATGAAAGAACAAAAAAAATCAAAAATGCAATAGCATTTTCTAAAACTCGCAACGCACTATTAAGAATTCTGGATGAAGGAGATAGTGATTGAAAATTATCTGGAGTTGTTAGAGGAATGTGGTTTTGTGATGGAAATCTAGAACTTGAGGAAGGAAATGTATTTCCGGGATAATAAGGGACCGGAAAATGTTTCCCATTGGGAGCTTTAATCATATCCCTGCTTAGTTCCTCAGTAAATTGTCCATCTGGAATCTGAGATGATTTTGGAAAATTACCAGGCTTTTTTAAATTGTAGTGGACTCCGACAAGCGACTCGTAATACTCTTCTTGAGAAGAAAATGTATTCAAATCATTTTCAAACCATAAAGCTGAGGGTGCATTCAAAACCAACGCTGGGCAATTTTTCCCAGACATGGCAAACCATTTATCTTTACCAAATCTCTGAATGTATGCACTTGCCAGCAATTGCGGATCTTTTTCTTGAAACTGGAAATATGATGGATGGGGCAATATCATCAAAGAATCTTCCGAATCGCTAGAGGACTTCAGCACATCAAAAACGTTGATAGCCACGGAATCCATATGGCTGACCCATCTTGCAGGTTTCTTTCCACCATCTGATGACCAAGCCAAAATTGAGTTGTCATGTAATGGTGTCATATACAGATTATCAGGTGAAGCAAAGTGTTGGTTTGTATGGTCAGAATCCAGTTTGTTAGGACCCCAGGTAGTATATGTGATATTCCAAAGAAGATCGTCTTTTCCATAGATTTGGAGCTTATATTCTAAAAATAAAAAAAAACTCAGTAGTTAGTAATGTTGAAGTAGCGGTCACAAATGTGTAATAATTACCTGTTCTTCCAATCTTAAACGAATGATTCACCTTATGTGATTCATCATCAATATCATCAATATCATAGTTTTCAGAATAAAAGGGATTGACGCGAGGAGGGCAAGCCGATGCCAAATTTTCAGATCCATAGACCTTGAGAATTTTACCGGTTTTCGATTCAATTGAATATAACGTTGTATGATGGCTACCAGTAATCATTTTTTCTTCTTTGTCAAAAGCGTAAGGAGTTTGCACCAATTCTTTAAACGACACAGTGAGTTCCTGCAAACCATTCTCAGGCCTGAAAATATACAATTTGCCATCTCCAATTGGTTCAGTTATCCAAATCACGTCACAATCTGGACAGGAAGACGAACCAGGTGTACTTGACTTTGAGATGTTCTTAAGGGACTCAGCAGTGGATACCTGGACAAGTGGTTTTTCACCGGGAATAGACCACAACTCTAACCCGGTCTGTCTATCCAGAGCATGTAGAGAACCATCTATAGTACTCACAAGAATAAAATTGTCGACGGCCCAGTTGTCCAACGTGCCATCGTTGATTAGTGATCCGACAAATGAAGAAGAATGTGAAACATGTTCTTGATTATAATAGGGTGCTGGTGATGGCAAAATTGAAGCTTTAGAAACAGGATTTAAATGATGAGGGGGCGAGTTTACAAATGATGCTTCGTCTCGGTTGATTTGTTTAACATCATTGTACTTATTGTCTTGGTAATTATTAAAAGCTTTCTTGTGAGATCGACTAGTTGAAGAAGCGAATACTGAGGGAATCAGTAACAGAACTAACGATACGATGAGCAGGACGTTCAGGAATAGTTTTGTGACGGTCTTATTAGCTTTAAAAAGTGACCGAGAAATCCTGCTGCTCATGGTACTGAAATTTCAAGAAACATATACCGGAGTCAACTAAAGTTTTGCACACTGGAAAAAAATATGTAATTACAAATTGGAAATGATGATTAACAATTGTAATGAATGGTATGAATACTTATATTATTTGAAAGCTGCTGAGGGATGTGGGATGCGTAAAGTGTCTGAATCAAATTTTAGAAAAGTAAGATTATCATAGTATAATTATGACGACTACTATTTTATTAGAACGTTTGAGAAGATTTAAGATCTTTTATTCTCAATGACATAATAGAGGACCAATTTTATTGCTATCTTTGATTTCATGATTAATTCTTGAAAGTAGGGTAATTGAAAAACAACAATAAAATTATATAATCTTTATATAAGCATAACGAGTTTATTCATTAATAACTTGGATTTTTCATATTTAATAATTATTATACAACAACAGATAATCTAAGTTTTGTTTTCTTGACCGTTTTTTTTTTTTTTTTTTTTTTTTTACCAATGAAGAAAAGAAGAAGAGTTTTTACTACAGTATAGTTGGTACAATTCACAAAGTAGTTAAATTCATGGTATAGAAAACGGTTTTTTGAAAATTTTGGCATACATAAACCTGTGAATTCAAGATGATTCACTTATGATTTGCTTAAATACTGTCTACTCACCATGAACATTTGGAAGGCACTCAAAAAACTATTTGTCAAAGTTAAGCCTTCAAAAGATATTAGTTATTATGAAAAAGTTCATGATAAAGGGGTTTTACAATACAATTCCTATCAATTTTTTCATATAGTTTATATATTTTATGGTACATACGTATATGCTGAGTTCACTCATTCAACAAAAAAAGTTTTGAAAACTTTTTAACACATCTATTACCCGCAGAATTTCAAACTTCAATTTATGTTAAAAAAAAAAAAAAAACAGAATTATTGACTGATGATTCATAAAATTCAAGTTTGATCATTCTAACAGTGCAAAAATTTATTTTTTTTAAAAAAAAAAAGATGGGTTTGTTTTTGACAAAACGAAATTATGGGCGAGAAGAAAATTGTAAATTAAAGGATATAATTTACTGATTATAACTGCATCTTTTAAATTTATTGGAAAATCAGAAAATTTACTACAAGTTTACAATGACCAAAGAACTTGTGGAAACTGTATTTGACATGAGAGTATACTGCTAAGCAAAGTCATCCTTATAAGTGTGTCTAATTAGTGACAGTTTGTTTGTCAAGTAAATGCTTTATTTTTTTTTGTAATTCACAGAGAGCTTTTGAATAATGATTATAGCCATTATAGTAATAAAACAAATAAAATTGACAAAAGAAAGTAGCAAATGATGAAAAAAGAAAATAGATTTATTTAAAATCCGTCTATCAATGTCTTTTTTGTATATCCTTGTTATCACTATTTTAATTATATAACTATGTAATGTAGAAACAATAAAAAGATTTTTACCATCTATCTAAAATCCGTCTATATCAAAGATGTCAAGTTTGAGTCAAGTCCCGCTTTATCTTGAATAGCTTTGATCTAAGTCAGCCTTACATTTCTGAATAGGGTCTATAATAGCTCCCAAATTGTAACAACTTCGTTAATTATCTATTTTATTTATTATTATTATTATTATTATTTATTATTATTATTATTATTATTATTATTATTATTATTATTATTTTTTATATTATTATTATTATATTATTATTATTTTATTATTATTATTATTATTATTATTATTATTATTAGTAATTCATAACGATTAAATGAAAAAAAGCTAAAGACCATGATCTGATTCTGAATCAAAATTTCCATCTCATTAAACTTAGTCTTATAATAAAAGTGAGTTTTTTTTATTATTTTCTTTTTTGGTGCTAGGGACTAACATGTTTCAGCAACGGGAAAGCTTTGTGCACCCGATTCCGAGGTTGCACCAAAATAACTTTTAAACAAAAATTCAAAATGGCCTTGGCACTTTACTACATTCCAAATTACAGTCGACCTGTGTCTATTTCCCAATAAAGGATCTAAATATGCGGCGATGCTATACTAGTACTTTATTTTTATTTATGGATAAGATTTTTTATTTATTTATTTTTTTTTTCAATTTATTTTACTTAATATTGCTATTATTTGCATTCATCTTCTATTTTATTCTGTATTTGAGTTAGGATTATTTTTATCAACTTTCTAACTGTTCTGCTTAAAGCGTATGTTTCTTTTTTTTTCACATTTTTCTTGATTTGGAAGTTTTTCAATGCTTTAAGCATCTAGGAGTCATCATGATGATACTATTATTGTCCAACTAAGAGTCATTATGACAAACTTATACCAGAACTTATTATTATGAGATAATATTTTCTTTTATGATTAATCTTCCTTTTTTGTTTTTGTAAATTTTATTGTTTGTTCAATCTTTGAACAGTTTTAAGTAACAACCATTGATTTTGTTGTTGTCGAGTATTATCCCCTATGATCTAATCATAAAGGAGAGTTTATTTTCACTTTTTTACCAATTTGAGTATTATGCGTTTAAAAATACGAGCCGCAGGTCTTTTTTTTTTTAATATGATTCTAAGTCAGAAGGACAGCAGATAGAAAAAAAAAACCCCCCAAGAAATTGGGGTAAGAAAAAAACTTTGTTGTATATATGAAATAAATCAGGGAATAAAAAATTAACGTTTCCGGTCTATTCAAAAGTGTTTAATCATTAGCATTATGCTACGGATAATGAGTTGAAAACTTGAAGTTTGTAGATTCTTTGTTATGATCTTGCTAAGTATTGATTTATGAATTTTCATCAATACCTATGTTTCAACATGAGTTTCATAACGATAATTTTGTACTGTTGTTTGTGTAGTTAACAAATTTATATAGCAAATATCTTACGACATAGTTATCGATTCTCATCGCTTTTATTTTTATTTTTTCATCTTACTCCAAAACAAAGTTTCGTTCTAACTCGCTTCTGTTAACTCCATTAATATCCACGGCATGTCCAGAAAAACTACAAAAACCAAACATCTCCTATTTTGATTCCGTTTTCTTTTTTATTTTTTTTTTTTTTTTGTTCTATATTTATATCTTGATTCCTTTTTGTTCATATCCATTATTGTTTGTTAAACTTTTATTTTTTTTCTTCTTCAAAAGCAGTAGCGAGTCAACGTCTTTATTTCGATGACTTCTTCAAGTTTGTCAAATCATGGAGAGAAGACAGTGCTAAATGAAGAAATCTCCTTTTCTTCTGGGTCTTCTCCTCCGTCTTCAAAAGAATCAAAAGAAAAAAAATTATCGAAAAAGAAAGAAAAGAAAGACAAAAAATCTAAAAAGCCGGTATATGAAACTCTTACATATGAGGGTCTAAATGATCGCGAATCCAAGATTTTAAAAGACCAGGTCGATATTCCTGATATTAAGATTAATTATTTCACCCTCTTCCGCTATGCAACTCCTTTTGACATCTTTCTTCTTCTCATTGCATGTTTAGCTTCCATTATATCTGGCGCCGCACTACCAATCTTCACTTTGGTTTTTGGTAGTCTGACTCAGGTGTTTACCGACTTCTTTGTTTACGGTACCAATCCTGATGAATTTCAACGCACTGTCAATCACAACACATTATATTTTGTTTATCTTGGAGTCGGTATTTCAGTTGCTTCATTCATCCAGACTTACTTGCATGTTGATAGAGGTGAAGTCATTGCATCTAGAATAAGACAGAACTATCTCCAGGCAATTTTGAGACAGAACATTGCTTACTTTGACCATGTAGGTGCCGGTGAGATTACTTCTCGTATCACTTCTGATGTCACTCAAATCCAGGACGGTATTTCGGAAAAAGTTGGCTTGATTCTTGCTGGCTTTGCCACTTTTATTTCGGCTTTTGTTATTGGTTTTATTAAATCATGGCGCATGACTCTTGTCATGTCTTCAGTCGTCGTTGCTATCTGCTTGGGCATGGGCTACGCATCATCTCTTATTGTAAAATATACAACCATCAATCTTTCAGCGTATGGCGAAGCTTCATCTATTGCCGAAGATGTCATCTCTTCCATGCGAAACACTGTTGCATTTGGTTCACAAGCTCGTCTTGCCGAAAAATTTGAGGAAAAGCTCAAAGTCTGCCTCTCCGCGGGTATTGCTAGAGGAAGAGTCCTTACTCTTATGGTTGCTTATTTGTGGACTGTCATTTATCTCTCTTATGGCTTAGCTTTTTGGCAGGGCTCTCGCTTCATTGTGGACGGTGCTGAAAATGTGGGTTCATTAGTCACTGTTGTCATGGCTATTATCATTGGTGCTTTTTCGCTTGGTGGTATCACTCCTTGTTTTCAGGCTCTTGGTGCCGCTCTTGGTGCTGGTCACAAAGTCTACGAGGCCATTGATCGTGTCTCTTACATTGATGCTTCTCAAGAAGATCAAGGTGAGAAGCCATCTTCTTTTGAAGGCAATATTACGTTTAAGAATGTGAAATTTTCTTATCCTTCCCGTCCCAACGTTCCTATTTTGGAGGATTTTTCTTTAGAAATCACGCCTGGTCAGACTGTTGCATTAGTAGGCTCATCTGGCTCCGGTAAATCTACTATCATTGGCTTGTTGGAACGCTTTTATGCTCCTATTGGTGGCGAAATCATTATTGACGGTCGTCCTATGGAGTCGCTTAACATTAAATGGCTGCGTCGGCAAATGGCTTTGGTCTCTCAAGAGCCTACTTTATTTAGCTGCTCTATTTATGAAAACATTTGTTATGGTCTAATCGGAACAGAGCATGAGCATGCTGATGAAAGTGTCAAAAAGGATTTGGTTATCAATGCTTGCAAGGAAGCCAACGCTTGGGAGTTCATTCAAAATTTGACCGAAGGTCTTGACACTGAGGTTGGTGAGCGTGGTTTTCTACTTTCTGGTGGCCAGAAACAACGTATTGCTATTGCTAGAGCCATTGTATCTCAGCCTAAGCTTCTCCTTCTTGATGAAGCTACTTCGGCTCTTGATACAAAATCTGAAGGTATTGTCCAAGAAGCTTTAGATAGAGCCCTCAAGTCTCGTACTACAATTGTCATTGCTCATCGATTGTCAACTATTCGTGATGCCGATAAGATTATTGTTATGTCCAAGGGTTCTATAGTTGAGTTTGGTACGCATTTTGATCTTATTGAAAAACAGGGGGTTTATTACAAGTTGGTTCAGGCTCAGAATATCCGTGCTGTTACAGAGGATGGAGAAGATAATGATGCTCACCATCATGGTCATAATGTTGTTGACGAGAAAAACTCTTTGGTTAAAACTGACTCGCGCGTTTCTGATTTTTCAGTTTCTTCTCAAATCATCAAGAATCTTGAAAATGAAGGATTTTACTCTCAAAATATTGCTACTCGAACTACCTGGCAATTAATGGTTTATGTATGTTTTTTTTTTGTTTTTTTTTCAAAAACATTTTTTTACATATCGATTTCTAACCTTTTTTTTTTTTTTTAGCTGACAAACTTAATTGGTCAATACAAACGTCTTCTAGTATATGGTATAACTGCTGCTCTAGTGTGTGGTGCTGGCTACCCTATCATGTCGTACCTTTATGGTAAGGTTATTAATTCGCTTATGGTTCCTCCTTCTCTCTACGGCGAAATGCGACATAATGTCAACATTTATTCTGGTTGCTTCCTTGCCTTAGCTGGTGTTGAGTTTTGTTCTTACTGCATCTTACTTGGAAGTTTGACATACCATAGTGAGCAGCTGGTACACCACATCAGACTTAACACATTCAAGCATTTTTTGCGTATGGATATTTCTTACTTTGATGATGAATCCCACTCTACTGGAGCTTTGACCTCAACATTATCTAAAGATGGTCAGGCTGTAGAGGGTTTTGGTGGTAGTACACTTGGTCAGATTTTTAATTCGCTTGCTGTTTTGGTTGGTGGCATTATCATGTCTATCGTTGTCAACTGGAGACTTGGCTTAGTTTGTACGGCATGTGTGCCTCTTTTGGTTGGATGTGGTTTCTTGAGACTAAAGATTCTTACCACCATTGAAGAAAGATCTAAGAAGTCTTACGAAAAGTCTGGTAACTATGCCTGTGAAGGTGTTAGTTCCATCCGTACTGTCGTTTCACTTACTAGAGAAAACAGTGTTTGTGACATTTACAAAAAGCATGTTGAGTCTCAGGTTAAGAGATCACGTATTCCATTAATCTACTCGGCCATAATGTATAGTATTTCTCAAGGTTTGGCTCCTTTCATCATGGGTCTCGGTTTTTGGTATGGTAGTACTTTGATGCGAAAACATCTCAGTACGGCCTCTCAATTTTTCACTGCTTTTTCAGCTCTTATCTTTGGTGCCCAGAGTGCTGGTCAAATTTTTTCCTTTGCTCCCAGTATAGGTAAAGCAAGACAGGCTGCTCAAAACGTTGCCCGTATTTTTGACGTTAAACCTGAGATTGACTCCACTTCGACAGAAGGTGATGTTATGAAAGAGGTTACTGGTGATATTGAGTTCAAAGATGTGCATTTTAGATATCCTACTAGAAGACATGTTCCTGTCCTTAAAGGAGTCAACCTCACTGTTAAGAAGGGCCAATTTGTTGCATTGGTGGGCCCATCTGGTTGCGGTAAGAGTACGACTATTAGTTTGATTGAGATGTTTTATCGCCCTTTATCTGGCCAAGTTCTGATTGATGGTGTTGACATTGCAACTCTAAATGTTGCCAAGTACAGAACTCACATTGGTCTTGTGCAGCAAGAACCTGTTCTTTACCAAGGAACAATTCGTGAAAATATTTTGCTTGGTGTTGGTGACAAGGATAGTAGTGAAATCAGTGATGAGGAGGTGTATGCAGCAGCAACTAAGGCTAACGTTCATGATTTCATCATGTCGTTACCTGATGGTTACGATACACTTTGTGGCTCCAAGGGCACACTTCTATCCGGAGGCCAAAAACAACGCATTGCTATCGCACGCGCATTAATACGCAACCCCAAGGTACTATTGCTCGATGAAGCCACATCAGCTCTTGACAGTGAATCCGAGAAGGTTGTGCAGGCGGCTCTTGACGAGGCTGCCAAAGGTCGCACTACTATTGCGGTTGCCCATCGTCTTTCAACTATCCAGAATGCCGATGTTATTTATGTTTTTGATCAAGGCAAAATCGTAGAGACAGGAACTCACGATGAACTTATCGAAAAGCGCGAGATTTACTACCAGTTAGTGCAGATGCAGGATTTAGAAAAGAAGTAAATCTGAGCCCATGTTTAATATTTTGTTTTGTTTATGCGTTTTTTTTTTTTTATATACATGTATAATCCTATCATAATAGCATGTTTTTTTTTTTAAAAAAAATAAAAATCATATCAACATATTTTTTTTCTATGTGAACAATATACGTGTATTGAAGGTTAAGATAATTGGTCAAAAAATAAATAATTAAATAAATGATGACAATATAATAACAAGTTTTTTGCATTAACAATGCGATTGATTCAAGTATTAACTTTGTAAAAAAAAAAATTGAAAATAAAAAAAACAGTTTTTGTAAATTTTTTTTTCAGAAAAACAAATAAAACAAAAGTGTATAAAAAAGAAACAGCATTTTTTTTTTCTTGAACATTGGTTTTCGAGGCCCTTTACAATATATCCAATAAAGTAAAGTATAGTAAAGTAAAGACTGGATTCTAGTCATTTAAAATTGACATAATTGAAAAGATACACATGGAAAATAATAAAAACAAAAGTCATTACGATTTTTTTTATTTACGTCATTATTATTACATCATTATTCGTATGATAAAGTAGTTTACTACAAAACCTTATGAAAATATAGTCAGCAAAAAGAAAAACTTATGTAATAAATGTATTTCATAAAAGTAAACTTTTGTGTGATTCAACTTTTTTTTTTTCAAGCCTCCAACTGAAAATAAAAAAATTGACAAAACCTTAAATCTTTATATACGTTATATTTTAATATGAGCATTTAAAAGAAAAAAAAAAAAAGAATAATAACTTGTCTATAACAAAGTGTTTTTTTTTTTTCTTCTTTTCAATTCAAGACATTATTTAGCAATAATTATAACAAAAAAAAATACTTATAAAGAGGACTATTTATTAAGGAGGTTTCTTTTTATTGCTATGGACTTTTTTCAATATATATACATATATATTTCTTTTATTATGGAAAATTTACGGAAATCTTGTAAAAATCAGTACCTTATAAATACAAACCTCCTAGATTTCGGAAATTTTCAGTCAAAAAAAAAAAAAGAATAGAAAACGTCATACTTTAATTTCTTGAGCTCTTTTTTTTTTTTAAAAGAAAAAAAAACAAAAAAAAACCAGGTTCTATAATAAAATTTATTAAAATAGTAAAGTTCAACATACGTTATACGTAGTGCTTTTTTTTTTTTTTTATTAAAGATTCTTTTTTTCAACTACACAATGTTGCTATTTAGATCAATAGTTTTTTTTTTCTTTTTTTTTTTTTTCGGCAAAATAATCACAGTTTATCCGTCTGTCACTTTGTACCAACTGAATGCTACTTTTGTTTTTTTGACCCCCCTGGGGTAGTATTATACAGTATACATAGTACGTATACGTTATAAACCATCACAATAAGAAACTAAGACATGCAAAATAAATAAGTATCTAAATAAATAAAAGTATCTCATTTGCCCTGGTAAGTAAAGTATAAATACCTGAAAAAAAGTCTAAAATCTTAAAAAAAAAATTTTTTCAATTATTGTTTTTGTTATCATAAAATAGATAAATAAATAACGGTTTTAATTTTCTTTTTTTTATCATTATTTCTCTTTTCATTATCTAAATCTTTCAGCTTTTTTTTTTTTTTTCATAAAAATAAAAAGAAACCTTCTAGCCTTGTACACCATATTCTTGGCTTTATAACTATTCGTTTTTGGTGTTATAGAACCACAGTGGTAACTGACCAAACAAATCGATAACCTATTATTTATTCTTTTTTTTTTTTTTTTGTGCTTGAAGAATAAATTCACCGATAACTTTATTAAAAAAAAAAAAATATGCCTTCAAATGAAATGAGTTCTCCAGCTCCTCAGCTAAAAAACCTTTTTTCCTTGGCCGGCAAAACCGTGGTAATAACTGGCGCCAGCGGCGGTATGGCGTCCACGGTGTCGCGCTACCTGTTGGGAGCCGGTGCCGAATTTTTGGCTCTACTGGACATGAATCTACAAGCGCTTGAATGCACTCAAAAGCAGCTTCAAGTTGAGTTCCCCAACGCGCGACTCGCGCACTGGGTATGCGACATTAGTAACGAGCTAGTGGTGCGTCAAGTTCTGGCCGAGGTCAGAGCGGCGGCCGGCCAGCAACTTGACGTGCTTATCAACACTGCCGGCTACTGTGAAAATATTTCAGCTCTCGACTACGGTGCTGACCGCGTTAATAGACTTTTGCATGTGAACCTGACTGGATCAATGATTGTAGCCACTGAATTTGCACGCACGGTATTGGCGGACTTGAAAATTGATCCAGCTCAGCCTTCAGCCACTCCCGAGGAGCTCGCGCGTACCCACAACAAGCCCTTACACACGACAGCATCTATTATCCTGATTGCATCCATGTCTGGACACATTATCAACCACCCGCAGCCGCAAACTCCTTATAATATTTCCAAGGCCGGCGTTATTCACTTGGCCAAGTCACTGGCGTCAGAGTGGGCCCCGTACGGAATCCGCGTTAACTCGCTTTCTCCTGGATACATTCTAACACCACTAACGCGGGCAATTCTGGATCGTGATCCTGCTCTCAAGGCCAACTGGGAAGCTGGTGTTCCGGCCCTACGCATGGCAGAACCCGATGAGTTTGCTGGTCCGATTATTTTTATGGCAGCAGACGCATCGTCATACATGACGGGCGCGGATCTTGTTGTGGATGGTGGTTACACTGTGCGCTAAAGAAATAAAATAAATAAAAAAAAAATTTTTTTTATTGAAAACTAAATATTTAGAAATATTATTGAGAAATTTTGATTTTATTATGATAATAAGTAGTATCATGTATTGGAAAGTACAAATTACAAATCTATCTCTCATCCATAGAAAAATAAGTGTGAGTTACAATATAGCTATGTAAGCTTTTATTGTTTTACCATATAATGACAAAATAGAGCAAATTCAAATACATTTATTTTTGTTATTAGTATTCTTATCATTTTTATTCCTTTTTTTTTTTGACTATATTTTATTATTTGTAGAGATTTAAAATCTCAATACACTTATTGTCAAGTAATCCTTTTTTTTTTGTTCTGAAATCCTGCAGTTTTTTTTTTTTGTTATTTTTTGTCGTTAACCCCTATCAACGCGCATACTGAGAGAGAAAAAAAAAAAGTTCAATACTAAGAAATGATGTCGATACTTAGTAGGTCTTTTTCTTCTCGTCAATACTGAGTGCCCCTGCACCGGTATTGACAACCAGCAGTAGACCGCCGATGATACTCAGAATTTGAAAGTGCTCATATCTTAGAAAATCGCGGACAGGGTTTTCGTAGCCATATGCCCAGTATTGGTTTGTGGTAAGATTTCTGTATGTGAGAATTAAAATGAGAACTGCGGCTGACAGACGCGCCTTGTAGCCAACAACAACCAGTCCACACGCAGTCAAACCAATCAGGAGGCCAAGCAGACCAGTGAATGTAATGTGCTCAGTTGCAATATATGCCAAAAACAAAAATATCATGAGGACGCGGCCAGCAAGCATAAAATATTTGCTTCGATCCTTCTCTTCCATCATCGGCAAACCAGCCATTGCCAGCGATCTGCGGTCATTTACAAACGCATCAGACATAACTACCAGCAGACCGCCAATAACAGAGAGGTTTCTGCAAAAAAATGAAAAATTAAACAGCAGGCCATATACTAGAGCCTGAGAAACCACAACAAAAAGGAGCACTCCCACGGCGTGAAGCAGGTTTTTTCGCCACATGACAAGAGCCGATCCCGTGTACATAAAAACCACATTGAGCGCAAGATAAATAACGGTAAAGAAATACGGAAGGCCTCTAAAGGTATAGATGTAGCTAACCTGTGAATTCCATTGTGTCATGATTCTAAACCCGTCTTCAAAGAATGTGGCCACAATAAGAAAGCGACCGATCAATGGAAGGTAAGGCTTTAACGGTGCGCCCACCTTGCCTAAAAACGTGTCAATCTTTTCAGAGTACTCGTGAGCTTTATTCAAAAAGCCATCCTGAGAGTTGAGAAAGTTTGCGACCACGTTGTTAGAATTGTAGATTCCAGAGTTGCCTGCACCACCAGCATAGCCTGTTGACTGGTAATTAGAGTTGCCGTAGGGGAAGGCCACACTGGGATTGACAGAGTAGCCCTGAGGACCAGCAGCAGGCACAGAAGATCCATCGAATTGGCCAGAATACTGAATGCCAGGGGATCCAACACCGGCATAAGTAGGCTGTTGTGGAGAGTACTGTTGCTGGTCCGGCTCCAGTGTCACGGGTAATGTATGATATCTGCTTGTTCCTCGAATTGACATGTTAGAAAATGATTCAGAAGAATTTTTGTTTTGAAATGATTAAGAGTAGAAAGATGGAAAAAGAAAAAGATTATTAAAGAGAAAAAAAAAAAAACTAATTAAAATAATAATTAATTGAAAAATTATTTTCATAATTATTTTTTTTTTTTTTTGGTGTTCATAATAAAGAGATTCGGGAAAAACACACACAAAATTGATGATTTGGACAACGCAGCGATTTGGGATCAAAAAAAAAAAAAAAGCATTTTCAAACGCCAAAATCAGAAAAATTTAAGCCAGGACCAGGTTTAGATCACTACCATTAACTCACCCCTTTTTGGGTGCCATATATGCCTAAATGAGAAAAGCGGAATTTTTTTTTTATTTTATTTTTTACAAAAAAAAAACAAAACCGACCAAATCGAGATATTTTTAGGATGGCAACCTAGGAGAAGCGTTAACAGGTTTGAAGACAAGGCTTTTTTTTGTTTGTTTGAATCTGAAATATTTGAATTCTTTGAAACATTGTATACTGGACAACGAGCTAAGTAGGACTATTGTTGTTGTTGTTGTTGATATTTTTATTCTAATATATATATTATCATCAGTATGATTAACGATATCAACGCTTATGTCACTACTATCATTATCATTATTTTTTGGTAATATAAAAATTTCATGTTATTATTTCATCAAATCTGAGACCTTTTAAAAATTGTTAACAGTTAAAAAAAAAAAGCTCATATCCAAAATATCTTTGCTGTTTATATCATTCTGAATAAATCAATGAACAGTTAAGATCTGATAGCTTTTGTCAAAAATGTCAAAAAGATAAAAAAAAATCTAACAAGTAATAGTAGTAGTAGTAGTAGTAGTAGTAGTAGTAGTAGTAGTAGTAGTAGTAGTAGTAGTAGTAGTAGTAGTAGTAGTAGTAGTAGTAGTAGTAGTAGTAGTAGTAGTAGTAGTAGTAGTAGTAGTAGTAGTAGTAGTAGTAGTAGTAGTAGTAGTAGTAGTAGTAGTAGTAGTAGTAGTAAA
>QVTG01000008.1:93000-121419 GCA_013305925.1 Geotrichum reessii
TAGTAGTAGTAGTAGTAGTAGTAGTAGTAGTAGTAGTAGTAGTAGTAGTAGTAGTAGTAGTAGTAGTAGTAATAATATCTTTTCTTATTTTCGCTTACTTGGCGTTATACACAGGTTAATATTGATTATAATCTAACAAGTTTTTTTTTTTTAATTGTCAAAAAAAATCCTACGGCTTAAGCTGACAAGTCACGTTACAAACGGCATAATAAACACGTGTAATCAAATTGCGTTATAATAATTTTATTTTTTAAAAAAAAAAATTGTAATTGTTCCGTGTCTTTTTGCTGTTTCGGGTTTTTTTTTTTTTTATTCTTGTTCAAGCGGTTCCGGGTTTTTATTTTTTATTTTTTTTCAAAATTTCATGATACCCTAACCCATATCATAATTTTTAATAGTTGGAATTAACCCTTTTATATTCCCCTTAATCGTTGTTAGCGAAATCTTTGTTATTCTTTCTCCTTCAACTCTCGTTTATTTTCCACATCATCCCTAATCTTCCGATTTAATAATGTCAACCCCCAAAGAAAAGTTTGAAGCTCAATTCCCTTCTATTGTTGAGGAACTTGAAAATGTTCTCAAGGCTACCAAGATTGCCCCCGAGGCTATCGAATGGTACAAGAAGGTATGATACTGTCAAAAAAAAAAAAGCAATTGTCATTGATGCATTTACGTGCTTATTACATGCTAACATGTTTTATTTTTTTTTTTTAATTCTTGTAGAGTTTAGTTTACAACAGTGTTGGTGGTAAGGCTAACAGAGGTCTTTCTGTTATTGACACCTACAGACTTCTCAAAAACAAGTCTTTAGAAGAACTTTCTGAAGAGGAATACAAGAAGGCTGCTCTTCTTGGTTGGTGCGTTGAGCTTTTGCAGGCCTATTTCCTGGTTGCTGATGACATTATGGACAGCTCTATCACCCGCAGAGGCCAGCCTTGCTGGTACAAGGTCCCCAAGGTTGGTATGATTGCCATCAACGATGCTTTCATGCTTGAGGCCGCCATCTACATTCTCCTTAAAAACCACTTTAAAAAAGAGGCTTACTACATTGATCTTGTCGAACTTTTCCATGAAGTTACTTTCCAGACTGAGCTTGGTCAACTGCTTGATCTTCTTACTGCTCCCGAAGACGAGGTCGATCTTAACAAGTTTTCTCTTGAGAAGCACTCTTACATTGTAACCTACAAAACTGCTTTCTACTCTTTCTATCTTCCAGTTGCTCTTGCCATGTACATGGCCGGTATCACTTCTCCTGAGGATCTTAAGCAAGCTGAGGATATTCTTCTCCCTCTTGGTGAGTATTTCCAGGTTCAGGATGACTACCTTGACTGCTACGGTGACCCCGCTGTTATTGGCAAGATTGGCACTGATATTCAGGATAATAAGTGCGGCTGGGTTATCAACAAGGCTTTGCAGAAGGCCAATGCTGAGCAGCGCAAGGTTCTTGATGAAAACTACGGTGTCAAGAGTGCCGAGACTGAGGCCAAGGTCAAGGCCGTATTTGCTGAGCTCAATATTGCCCAAGACTTTTTGGACTACGAAGAAAAGATTGCTACTGATCTAAGAGCTAGAATTGCTAAAGTTGATGAATCTAGAGGTTTTAAGGGTGAGGTTCTTGAGATTTTCCTTAACAAGATTTACAAACGTCAAAAGTAGAAAGAACGTCCTACACATAAGAAGACTTTTTTTTTTCTACTTTTCCAATAATATATAGAAAGTAATAGGGGAGGTTGATGTAAATAATTTTAGCGATAATTTGTAATAAGAGTAAGTAATTACATGAAACCTACTGCCGCCGAGTTCCAAGCTTTTATAAAATTTTCAATTGAGTTATCAAAAGCTTTGCTCTTAATAGGTGCTTGGTCATTAACTTCATGAAATGGGTTGCAAACGTACGAGATGTAAGCCTTGTGTATTGAGCGAAACGTCTGGAAGAAAAAAAAAATAAAAATAACAATTAGTAAAGCTTAATGAAACCAGTCGATAATAATAGTAAATGATAACAAAGAATGTCAACTTTTTTAGGTGATTTCAAGAATAAGAAATAATAAAAAAAAACTCATACATACCGTTCTCAAATCAAATCTTACGCCCTCCTGAGCGTCAGTTCCAATCAATATTTTAATGTTTGTGTTGGTTAGACTGCCATACACTGCCATACCGTCGTGCACCAGCAGCAGTGCATAGTCTTTAGTTGTTTCCGTTTGTGAAAGTTGTGTAAGTACATAGTCGAGTGCCATATGTGAAAGAAAATGATAGCGTAGTAAGTCCTTTTCTTGTTGTGAATCAAAGGATTTAATGTATAGTGGGGAGTTCTGTGTTTTAAAAAGGATGTGTTAGAAAGTCAAATAGTGAAATTAGTCTAAATATGTCATATATATAATGAATGAAAAAGTGATAGACTTGCATTACTGCTGACAAGGGCAACAAATCGAATTGACACAGGCATTTTAAATCGATGAGATACGTAACAGAATTGTAAGCGCAGGTATTGGAGTTCTGAAATAAAGGATGTGTGAAATAAATAATAATGAAAGTGGTAGAATGGAAAAACTACAAAACAAAAAAAAAAGTAAAATAAAATTAAATAAAATCTAAAATGCCAAAATCATCACATTAAATCTATTATCATTATCACCTCCCAAAGCTAAGCTTTATCACTTGGTATTCGCATAATTGATTGTCTTGCTTTTATATTGGCATGTTTAAATCACAAACTGGTCTGTTCACTGATATTTACTGTCCTGGGCTACGCAAGACTGGACAATGTCTACTGCCCAATTGCATTTTCTCTCATGATTCGCCTGAACTCTCTACCAGCAACGGTAAGCGAGAACAAAGTCCAATCGAATCTCTAGTATTAGAACAACCAATAGTTAAAAAAGTGAAAAGTAGCCCTTCTTCTGATAATGAGTCCAACGTTTCACCTTCGTTCACAACAGCTGATTCGGTAACGAGGCAGCAATCAGTGAAACAGAACTCGGTTGTCGGCAAGCTGGATGATCAACAACCGAACAAATCAAAACCGATTGTTGCTGAATCTGTCAAGAAGCTTGATCATTTAGACCAGCCAGTGGCAGCATCATCACCCACACCTGTTAGATCTGTGCTTCCAACTACTAATGTGTCTACATCATCTACGACCAGTGACACGCCCATAACAGCATCTCAAAGTGCTCCAAGACGGAGAAAAAAGGATGCAGCAAGCTTAGCCGTCCAGCCCGTGATCCCTTTTGCACCTGCAACTCATCAACAGCGTATGAATTATTTGGACACTATTTTTAAGGAACTTGAACTTATGAATGTCCGCTTTCCAAAGCGTGTGGCTATGAAGCTTGAACGCGATATTGCCCAGTCGAGCAGCAAAGTGCTTTATCCTAAAAACATTCGTAAACTTGTTGTTGACATCCGTAACGACAAGTACAGTAAGGAAAATCAAGCCAAGGAAAGGTTGGAGAAACGGAAAAAGGAGCAAGACTTGAAGACGCGGTATAAGGAAGAGCTTGAAAACCTGATCATACCAACACCATTGCTTGAAAGTAATCATTACGCGGTAGGGCTCATAGTTCCTAAACCGATTGGCGATGATTATATTGCAAGTTGTGAGCGCTGTGGACTCAGGTTTCAGCCAAAAAATAGAAAAGTGCAGACCACTTGCATCTATCACTGGGCACGACTACCGTACGATCTAACTACTAAGAAGCGTTCTGACGTGTATCCATGCTGCTCCGAGCGCGTTGGCGAGTCGTCAGGCTGCACCCGACTCTATCAACATGTGTACAAGTTGACTGAATTACAAAATTTGGCTGCTGTGATTCCTTTTGTTGCAACACCTACAGCCAGTACCGATCAAACTCTTTATGCAGTAGGCCTTGACTGCGAGATGGCATACACGACTTTTGGAACTGAGCTGATTCGCATTACAGTCGTGAACTGGGATACAGGTCTGACAGTACTTGATCGCACTGTGTATCCTTATGGCGAAATTGTCGACCTCAACACTCATTTCAGCGGTATAGCTGACATAAACGCGGGAGTCACACTTGCCGGTACACACTATCCCACTATTTCCTTTACCGAGGCGCGTGAGCTGTTGTTCCAACTAGTGTCAGCTCAGACCATTATTATTGGGCATGGACTTGAAAATGATCTTAATACCCTGCGGCTACTACACACGCATGTTGTGGACACGGCAATTCGATATCCAACGCTTAATGAAAAGCGGAAACATTCTCTTAAAAGCTTGGCGCACACATATTTGGGCCGTACGATTCAGACCGGTGAACACGACAGCGCGGAAGATGCGCTCGCGGCAATAGATATTGTTAAAGCCAATATCAAAAAAACTATTGGTCATTTAGAGTAACTCTATAGTAGGTTATTATAAACTTTTACATTTTGTTAATGTATTCGATTGTAACCTCTTGATTTTCTAATACGTTTTAGTTTGACACAAAAAATTTGTCTTATTTAAATTTAATTCATTATAATGGGATATGTAAAAGCTTTATTATTAAGTTTATTGGTGTTTCGAAAATAGTCTTTATCTAGTCATTGATAAGAAAAAAAAACCCCCCCAGTCCATATATTTCACTGTATGAAGCTCACTTTTTTGAGACCAAGGCCAGGAGCTGCTTGTTTTGTTCATGGAGAGACTGGATCTGCTCGGCTTGAAGTTCCATTTGCGCCTGCAAAGTTTTAAATTTGCGTAGATTGTCTAGTTGAATCTGCTTAATTTCACATTCAAGCTCGAGAATTGCAGATGTTTCTAAAGTTGCGTGGGTTTTAGTAAAAAGAGGTTTGTGGACAATGGAGTTTGTCTCCCTTTTATCCACCGCAATTGTTTCTTTATTTGATAATATCGTAGACAATGTCTGCTTTGATTTTAAAGGTGTCTCTTCTTCCTCAGAGTCACTTATAACCATATCATCTACGGGGCTGCGAGTTGTTTTTGGCACTATAGTTGGTGTTTGTTTGTCTATAGACTCGACAAACGCTACTACTTTTCGTCTTTTCATAATATCATCACTCCTGTTCCTAGTATATTGCCTCGAAATAGGTTCAAAACCAAACTTGCTTACTGACGAATATGAGCGCGGCGTGACAACCGGGCTTGACAAGCTTGAGTGTGAACGTTTGTGGCTGTCTTGATCACTGCTCGGTCTCGAGTCTAACACTCGTCTGAGACGGTCCTCGCGAAGTAGTTTGCGTTCCGAAATTGGCATTTCAAGTCGCGTCGGTCGTTCACGCAAGTTGCGAGTTGTTAACTGCTTACGGCGTGGCGAGCTAAGTGTCTGACTGCTGCTACTGATAGAACTTACGCTAGTAGGTTTTCTGATGACAGTAGGTAGTTTACTGTCATTAACAGTTCGGTTGATGCCCTGTCGCAAAAATGGAGACCTGTAACTTGACATAGGCTCAGTCTGCAACGACCGTGCTACTGTGTTTTTTGACAACGACGATGATAATCCCACTGACGGCTTAGTTGTAGGAAACGATATCGACGGAAGATCGAGATTTTTGGTCGAAAATCTGTGATTTGACAGATCAATGTGCTTGAACGGCTGTTAAATAATGAAAATGATTAGTTTGTTCGTTAAGTGCTATTTTTTAAAAAAAATATTATTATTGCTAAAGATGCATAATATTGAATCTACAAACTAACACTTACCGACCGTTTGTAGGGCGAGTTGACTACGGGAGATGTGATTTCAGGATATAGTCCAGACATGCTTATGAAATTAATAACAAACCAAAAGAAGTTGGAAAAGGAAAAACCATAAAATGTGTGAAATAAATCAATAAAATGTTTGTTAAGCTATAATTAAGGATTTGAGAGTAGAAGGGGGGAAAATTAATTAATAAAAGAAAGAAAATGTTGGTGATAAGATGAAAAAAAATAAAAAAGTAAACAAAAATAAAAACAAATGCAGTTTTGAAAACTTACAAAACGCTTGAGATTTGTTTGAGGTCTTTTTGTTTACGTTCTACCAATTTAGAATTAATTTTATATACATCTACAAAGCATAAAGCTTATAATCTATATACTTAGTTATATCTTTTAAAGTTGGCTTTGACTTGTTTAAATTTTCAATCTTTGGTCATTCAAAAAAAAACATTTTTTCACTTTTAATGCGAACACTTTTGTTTTTATGACTTTTTTCTGAAAAGTTTTAAAAGCTGGTATACCTTATATAATGGTTTTAATTGTTTTCATCATAGTATGGCACATTCACATTACAGTGTTACTTAGATTTAATAGCTACATAAAATACTTCTCCTTAGTTGATTTCTGTTTTCATAGTAATTCTTGAACTTAAAAATCATATTGCACGGAAATATGTTTTGAAATTTATGAAATTTTTCGATAGTTTTTTTTTTTTAAATTATTTATTGTTTGTAATTAGAATGTCTTCGTTATATAACTCATTTTTAGCTATAAAGATAATAAACAGATTATTAACATCTACTTTATTAACTTGAATATTGATTTAAAAAAAAAAACCGTTGTTGCCTGTTATTAAAAAAATATATCTTTCAAGAGAAAACCCCACTTTGTGTTGTTTTTAACGTCCGCTTCAACTTGTAAAAAAAAAAAAATCCGTATGTTATATTTTAGCCAGTGTCCTAAAAAAGCACTTATGAATATTGTTTGTATCTACATTTCAATTAATGCTTTTGACATAAAAAGTCCTTCTTTAGCTTTTAATATTACGTGCTATGTTGAAAAGAAGCCATACCATTTCCTAGTATAAATTTTATTAAAAGTTTCCATTAGAAGTTTCCATTATTCATGATTCAATTTTTTTTTCATATTGCCAAATCTATTTAGGCGGTTTGGTGGTAGCAGGCTCAGCAGGTTTATGAGAGCCAGTGTGTTCATGGATGTAATCAGAAGCCTGATGCATCAAGTTCTGTGCAGACTCAATAATTTTTGCACCTTCTTTTTTAGCTGACTCTAAGTAAGAATCAGCGTCTTTTTTAGCATCGTGGGTCTCATCAGCAGCACGCTGCACGGCGCCTTTGTTTTCATTGGGCTGAAGCTTGCCAGCAGCATTGTCTAGAGCATTGGTTACATTTTCAGAGACTTTTTCCGTGGTAGTTTTTTGAGAATCAGGTTTGACATTCTCAGCAACCTTGTCAGAAATATTTTTTCTAAATTCTAAACAATTATATTAGCTAACTGATGAATATCTTAAAACTTTTTCAAGTAACCTTACCGTCGGACATTTTGGCTTATCGTTATTAAATTAAAAGTATTGTCAAAGTAAATGTAAAGAAAAAAGGTATATTTTGATAATGAATAATTAGAATTTGAGAATCCATGAGATTTAAAGCAATATTTATATTTTTCTTGAGTCTGAAATCTTCTGAAGGATTTAATGATGTTTGAATCATCAGTTGTAAAAAAGGCACATATTGTAGTCAGATAGGTTTGCAACGAACCCAACAGGGGCTGACAATAAATATCAGAAAAGTGTATTTTTGCTGTTGGTGATAACAAGAGTAAAAAAGCAGTCAAATTCAAAACTGTATGTCTTATGGACTTTTCCTAATTCACCACGTTTATAATAGACCGTCATGTGCTCATTCAAGTACTATATTCAATATTTATATCTAACTAGTGCTATTACATTTGGAAGTGGTCAAAGAAAAAAAAAAAAAGATATATATGTACGTGCGTGTAATAAAAAAACATTCTAGTATGGTAATCAACTTTTACAAGGCAGACAAGGCAACAACTAACTCTATTAAAAAATGTTACTTTTGAATGGCACATTATTTCATTGAAATAATGGGTTTGTTATACATTACGCTTGATGGATTGAAATCAAAAATTTTAGCAAAAATACGAAACAAAAAATAAAAAATGAAAACTCTTTGTATATCTTTGTCATTATTATTTTAATCATGTAACTGTGTGATGTAAGGACAATAAACAGTTTTTCAATCTATAATTAAATGAAAACTAAAAGGGTTAAAAACTTATTTATTTTTCAAAAAATGTTAATAAGATTGAAGTCCAAAAACACTCGCCTTAAGCAGTAGTATTTTGCTAATGTAATACACGTCATTTTAAAACGCTTTGAACTGTTTTCAGGCAGCGACATTTACTGTAATAATGTTAGTGATCATGTATGATTAAAATTATTTTTTAACTGCATTATTTTAAAAAGACATTGGAGGTATGTGTTAGGTAATATAATGTTGTCTTCATAAAGATTTCCAATGAACAAGGATATTTTCTATCAAACAATTTATTATTTTGACAATAAATTAATAACATATGGATTAAACTGACATGTAATAGTCTGTTGCCATATAACTTCTGAAGTATCTTAAGTCATAGCTTGAAGTTTTATTAACTCATTTACATACCTTTTCATCATGTCTGTTCTTTGGTTGCTTGTAGAGGTCGGTTACTTGAGAGATTGTCGTCATTGACGTCATACACATGTGCTTTACTTTCGTAAATACGAAGTTTGAAAGCTGATAACCTAGTCGCTATAAAATGTTTTTTTTTTCAAGTCAACTTTTTAGATGACTTGAATAGTAAATCAATTCTCATAATTGTTATAATCAGTTTGTTGAATATATATCTAATTATGGGCTATAGGCATAAAATAAATACAGCAGTAGTGACTGCGCCAAACACAAATCTATTTCAATCGCTTTCCTCAAATAAAATAGTTACACAACAGAATTATAATGATGCACTAAGAAGAAATTGGATACAAAATTATTGGGCACTATTGAAATTTTTCAACTAGCTTTAGTGATTATAAAATGTTGACAATGGTCAATTGTTTCGAACCCTTCCAGTCATTGTTATTTTTTGTATTTTTGTTGTTTTCCATTTTGTGAATTTTTTGACCTTATTCTTGTAAAGTAGGGTAATATCAGGGTTACATCTGGTTCTGAGGTATACTTAGCGGTATTTATTCTACCGAGGTTACTCACCGCATTCAATAAATTAATATAAAGATGCAAATTTTTTATTTTTTTATCTCCTACTCTTTAGATATTTTTTTTACTGGAAATTTGCAGTACTATTTATAACTGAATTGATATCCAAGCCATTTGGCTGTTGCAATGAAGTAAGTAGTTTATTTTTTTTTCTCCATTATTTTTAATGGTTATCAAATCAAATTACCATTCAATTATTCAAAACTTTATGATGAAAAACCTTTCGTTACGTTGCTTGACATGTTTGGGGAGCGGTCCCCGAACGCTTTGTGGAGGCACAAATTATAGACTACAACGGTATCTGACTATTTGTTTTTGAGTTTGTTTTTGATTTTAATTTTGGCTTTCTTATATTTCACTGTTATTAACATTGTTTTTTGTGTTTAGGTAGTATGAATAGTCGGTCTACTAAACGACCAAATTTGAATTTACTTTATTCAAATCCTTTACCTGTAAAGGTTAAGGCTTTTCCTCCTCTGTTTTTGCACAATCCGTTGTCATGGATTCAATACATTTCAGAATATTTTTTTCCTGAAGAAGTGGAGCGTATTAAATGCAGAGCAGTTATTCACGAGTCAGCTGGTGTTAGCATTGTTAAAGTTCTTGCTGAAAATGATCAAGACACTCTCTGGTCAATGGGGTTTTTTGGCAAAGGTACTCTGAGTAGAAGTGAGCCTTCTTGGTTCACTCGTACCTCTCGTCGTCTCAATTTGGAGGGTTCTGATGAACTTCCTTTGACTTCGGAAGAAATTACTCAGGTTCGGCGTCAAGAACGTAAGAAGTTCAAGGAAGAGCGCGCAAAAGCGGAGCAACAAGAGCTTGAAAACCAAAAAAAGCTTGAAAAAGGTGAAGCAGTTGAAAATGCTGCCGAACCTATCGCTCCTATCAGACCCTCAGACATTGTCAAAGTAGATATTGAAAGTATGAAGACTGGTATGAGGTCTGAAGACGCCGATATTGTTGATGATCAGGGTAAACTGATCCAGCAGGAGTTTATGCAATTAATGCCTGTTGAAGCTTTTTTTTTATCTTCGGCTCTTGGAGTTCTTGATGTTTATGACGATGAAGATAATCTTCTTGAAGGCCATAAGCTCCTTGAAGCTCTTGCAAACGGTCATTTGAAAGGGTTTCTAAACAATTACGTTGTTTACCATCACTTCAGATCCAAGGGATGGTGTGTCAAATCTGGTGTAAAATTTGGAACTGACTATCTTTTATACAAAAGAGGTCCACCTTTTACTCACGCAGAGTTTGCTGTAATAGTTGTGCCTACTAGTAAAAATGAAGACGAGAACAAGAAAAACTGTGCTGAATGGTGGTTAGCCTCTAGCATTGGTAGGGTAGTCGGAGGTGTCAAAAAGACCCTAGTGTATTCATATGTTGAGATTTCTGATGTTTCAGCAGAATTTGAACTCGAGTCATTTTTGAAAGCTAGTAAAGTAACTGATATAGTTTACCGTCGCTGGCTCCCTATGAAAAGTCGCGATTAATGAATTAATGATTTATGTTCACGATTTTTTTTTATTATCAGGTTTCAAGACTATGAGTTCTTTATAAGTTCATACTATATCCATCAGTATACCAAACATAACTTTTAAATTTTTTGTCGGCTCAACTATTAGTTTTTATTTTTTTCGTCCAATCTTTTTTTTTTTTTGACTTCGTTTTTTGTCTTATTCATACGCTTAACTAAATCTAGTGTTAATGTTTTAAAGTCGACAGTTTCATGGTTCAGTATTTTCTAATAATCTTAATTTTTGTATTTCTGTTTATTGTCTGATGTATAAATTATACTACATAGACAGATTCGAAGATCCTTTAAAATTAATTATGGTAAATTGAAAATAAGGGAAAGCATTCCTTTTGAGTAAAAATTCCTCGCCATCTGTTAATCCGCTTTTGCAAGAAATTTCCAAAGAGTAAAAAAGAACACTTGGTCTACCCCTTTTTCCTATTTTTTTTTTATCACTTAAACTACCTTTCACTACCGAGTAAACTTGATATAAGCATAACAAAAATGGTATGATCTCCTCTGTCACTTCTCTTCTGACATGTTATTGATACCATTATACCAATGTTATAATTTCGTTCTATTATGAATTTGAATAATCTAACAGTTTGGAGTACTATATAGGCTGATCAACTTTCCGATGCCCAGAGTGCTGCTATCAAAGAAGCTTTTTCGCTTTTTGACAAGGATGGTGACGGTAAGTTTTTTGATCGATAATACTAAACTATCTAATGCGGGAGAACAAAGCTAACTAACTTATTATTGACTACTTATAGGACAAATCACAACCAAAGAACTGGGTATTGTGATGAGAAGCTTGGGTCAAAACCCGTCTGAGAGTGAGCTGACAGACATGATTAACGATGTAGACGTGAACAATAGTGGAAACATTGACTTCCCAGGTAAGATCCCGCAATCTTTTTTATACTCTTATTACTATTCTTGTATGCCCAGTAATTGCAAGTATCTATAAGTCTAACTGTTTGTTAAACTAGAGTTCCTTACTATGATGGCCAGAAAAATGAAGGACACTGATTCCGAGGAAGATATTCGTGAGGCATTTCAAGTTTTTGATCGTGATGATAAAGGAAAGATTTCTGTTGCCGAGCTCCGTCACATTATGACTTCAATTGGCGAAAAACTTGACGAAGAAGAGATTAGCTCGTTAATTAAAGAGGCCGATACTGGTATGTGCAGTACATGATAACATTCTACTTTTTAAAATAATTGGCTAACTCAAGGTTATTCGTTTTTTTTTTTTTATTACTATAGACAATGACGGTCAGATCGACTGGCAAGAATTGGTCACGCTACTGGTAAGTCAGAAATGTTTTCAGGGGGGAGCTTTTCTAAACTGCTCTTAAAAATGCATACTAACATTGTTTCTAATTTAGCGTTCCAAATAAAGGACACGAATCTATAGATAAATTATTTATGTGATCCATAGTTACATTGTTGTTTAACATTTATACAGTAAACCTTTTGAACAAAATCAAGATGCTACTGTAACAATAAACTGAATATGGTTACTATTTTATATTCAAAGGGCATTATCGCAATGTTGTTACGTAACACAGTGAAATATGCGATTTTAGAATAAAAACAATGAAACTTGGCTTTTAGGACATGTGCTTGCGGTATAAACAAACTTTAACCTGCCTTTTTGTTTTATTTTGTTATCGTTTAAACTTAAAAAAAAAAATTAATTGAAATTTAAACAAACTTTAAAAAAATAGTTTCTTTTTTTTTTTTTCCTGCAGAAGAATCTTCCTAAAAGAGAAAAACAATAACAACAAGTTTTTTTCTTATTCGTTGAGATTTTTTCTTGTTTTCTGTTTTTCGTTTTCTTCCTGCACTTTTTTTCCTTTTTTTTTTTTTTTTTCAAAATAAACCGGTTGGAAAATCATTTTCTTTTTTTTTTTTTAATCCTTTGTATAAATATCATTTATTTATTTACAATATTGTACTTCTCATACCCTCAAAATAATTATTTTACCACCCTTCCTCTCCAGCTCATTTTTATATAATGTCCAATGAATATGAGCCTCTGGAGTTGATTGGGAGAGGTTCCTTTGGCCAGATTAGAAAGGTCAAACGAAAGTCAGATGGAAAGGTAAATGACAAAATCCCTGAACTCAACCTACTACTTTTTTTTTACTATCAAAAACAAAAAAAAGAAAAAAAATATAAGTTCAACTCTAAGTTGCTAACAAGTAATGATATTGACATATAGATTCTGGTTAGGAAAGAGATCTCCTACAAACGAATGAACTCCAAAGAAAAGAATCAGCTCATTGCTGAGTTCAGAATTCTAAAATCTCTTGTACATCCCAACATTGTGAGATACTACCAACATGAGCATGTTGCAGAGCTGCAAGAAGTCCATCTATACATGGAATATTGTGGGGGCGGCGATCTTGCCAGCGTTATTCGATCGTGCAAGCTTTCTGGAGAACTCGTTCCTGAAAGCACCGTATGGTCTGTCTTTACTCAAATGGTGCTTGCTCTTTATAGATGTCACTACAACACTGATCCTCCGCCACCAGGCGAGCTTTTCAGCGATAATGGAGCGTTACCTCAAATGCCTAATACCGTTATCCTACATAGAGACATCAAACCCGATAATGTATTTCTTGACAAAAATAATGAGGTCAAGCTTGGAGACTTTGGGCTTGCAAAAATCTTGGATGAGCACGCCATGATGGCTAACACCTATGTCGGGACGCCCTATTATATGAGTCCTGAAGTGCTACTAGATAAGCCTTATACACCCCAAAGTGACATTTGGAGTTTAGGATGCGTGATATACGAACTCTGTGCGTTGCACCCGCCATTTCAGGCTAAAACGTATTTTCAACTTTCAAAAAAAATTCAAGAGGGGGTTTATACCTCATTACCTAATAGCTACTCAGCGACCTTGAAGAAAACAATTGGAGCATGCTTAAATATGAATAGTTTACAGCGGCCTACAACTGCAACATTACTAAGATTAGATGTTCTTAAGCTTTGTCGAAAAGAGATGGAAGTAGAAGTTATGAAACGAAATGTGCAAAGTTTACAAAGTCAGCTTCTGGCAGGTTCTCAAGATCTCAACAAAACTATTAATGACGAAGTTGAAAGACGATTAGGGATGATACTTAAGTCGATGAAAAAGCAACAACAGCAGCAGCAGCATCAAAATCTGTCCGCAGTACACCATCAAGTAAAATCTCACAGTCCTCAAAAAGCTCATTCAAACCATTTTCAACCCATTCATCAACAAACACATATGCCGTATCACCCAGCCCAGCAACCAATAGCTATACCACAACAGGCTCTTCGGCCTTCTAGTCCAAGAAATGTCAAAGGTCCTCGCACAATAAAAGATGGAAATTGTTCGCCGACTCGGTCTGTGTCGCCAATAAAGCAATTTCGAGTCGAAGACAGTGAATCTCCATCAAAACACAACAAGCTATATATGCAGGGTGCATATTCTAAGTCACCAAAACCTATAAACAACCTCGACACAGTTTACCATCCCCAGCCGCATCAGACGAAGTATACTTTTTTAACGCGGGGCACAAATGACGAAGCTTCAGCGTCGTCGGCGTCATCTATGTGCTCTTCTTCGTCTTCAGAAATTTCCAATGAATCCGGCTCCCCTAGAACTACTCCGAGAGAACGTCAGGCACCGCATTTTCAAGCCATTTTTGAGACAAAAGGTCCAGTTTCTCATATTCAGAGTCCCCAATCCAAAGTTTTAGGTGCGAGAAGCTTGAACCCATTATCAACTTTATTACCATTGCCTAGAGGATTCGAGTGATCCTCCATTTTTTTCAACGGTTTTTTTCATTTAATTCCTTCTTTTCTTTATGTTTTACATATTTATTTTTTTTTAATGATATTGTTACGATCTCACGCATATAAGTTTCTTTTTACTATTTTTATGTTAAAATTGAAATCACATGACTGCAAGGGGATTCTTTTTTTTTTTGGTGCAACTACGAGAAAAAAAAATTCATTGTTGTTTCCACAAATGAGAGACTTTAACTCTCTCTGAGATATTGACTTTAACTCTCGTTGGTTTTTAATGCCTGTGAATATGGATCTGAGACGGAGTACATTTGAGTAGTACGCGAAACCTCGAGTTTCTGCCACAAAAACGACGGATTGAGCCGATCGTCGGGGACTCTATTAGAAGTTGCAAGGCTGAAAAACGATGAAGCCAGCAAGAATAAGTTGATATTTGACTAACACTTGAGTTTTTAATTTATAATTGTTTATGTAAGCCTAATATATAGCCGACGCGAAATAATAAAAAAAAATGTTGTTTCCATGAGACAGTACATAAACAAACGACCCTAAATCACGAACTAACATGGATCATAGAGACGAATTTTTTTTTAATGCTTCTTTTACTATATTTTCAGGATCTAATATAGCAAATAACGATCCTTTTTTTTTAAAGTTTGTAAAAAGGCTTGAACACTGTCTCAATGTTGTCTTTGAATCAACATCAAAAGCATTGTCTTCTAACTACCTGCCCATCCAAGTCAAGCTAAAAAGCTGGCATTACACTCTTTCAGAAAGACAATACGCAATAAAAATGATATATATTCGATATATGGATACGCTGCACAGATTTTGCTTCATTACGAGACTAGATAGAGGGCCAAACCTTGGGGGTACTATTTTTGCTAATGCATCGGGGGAAGTACTCGATGTATTTCGGTTTTCAGTTTTCAAATTTTTAGCATGCGCTACTGCGCCCATAACCATATCAAAGGAAAGGATTCTAAATATATACGATACCTACACTCAACTAACTTCAGAACACCAGGACTCTGAGATTCTGTTTGATACAGATACACTTACCAACGGGAAACTTAAATTCCTGAAATTTGGCGTAACCAGTTTTGACGTGTCAAACTTTTCAAAAATTGCCAAAGAAACAAACTCTTCACCATCAAAAGTTATCATGGCTCATATTAAAGAACATACAGGGTTTAATGTAGACGAAATTAATGTTCATAGAATCAACTGCGGCGGAATCATACTAATGAAACGGGGAAAAATAAAGATATTTAATGAACCGGTGTGGACCGACCTTGATGGAGTGAATTTATGGACCATGATTTTATCAATAGCTGAAGATGTTACAAATTTCGAGTAAGTGGATAGTGCACCCGTCATAACAGGTTCTCAAGGTTCAGGTATAAAAGAGACTTTATCACGCGTTGTGCCCACTACTATTCATGTCTTTTTTTTTTTTTTGGTTTTCTTATTGCTTTTACCGACAACTTTTTTTTTTTTTGTTAAAATCAGTTGTTTTCAAAGAATTAAATTAATAATGAGTAATGAATCAAACGATAATACAATTCTTTTATCTCTTGAAAAACCTTTGGCTTATTTAATCAGTTTGGTTCTTTCGCGCCAGGAGTACCAAAGTATTCTGAAAAATCAGACTTTTATCGACACTGTAAACCTACCAGACCCGAATTTGGTAGATCCAGATGTGTCCTCGGCAATTGATGAAGGCCACACCATTCCAAAGCTTGTGCGATCAAACACTCGGCTGTTAGTTAAGCTGTACTGCTCAATAATTTCTGTACAGAACTTCAGAGCATTTAGCGAGCGGCAGAATGGAGGCAAGCTGAACCTACATTTTTTTGACTCTTCTATTGCTAAATCTGCGGCTACACTTGCGGGTATCTCGCTATCATACAAGATATGCTACAAGGCGTTGATAGAACTTGAGCCTGTGGTTACAACTATAGTGAAAACATTTATCGAGACTAATATTTCTTCATCAGAGAACCAACCACCACCGTCACTGCAGCCAGGACTTAAATATCAGTGGAAAATAAAAACCATAATCGCCATTCTTTCAGCCATATCATCAGGATCCTTATTCAAAAATTTTTCAAATGACAGCATGCGCGATATTTTATCAATATATGTGTTACTCCGAGGTCTTGAAGCTTTGTATTTGCATTTAGTCAACTTGGGGGTTTTGAAACCCAAAAATGTGGGGTTGAAATGGCCGCTGTTTCAATTGGCGTTTTCAGAACTTTTCCATTCCCTAATCTATGCCGAAGTGGGCGAAAAAAAATCAGCAATTAACAAATTATTATTCTTTTTTACTGATGGTGTTTTGCCGGTGAGAAAATTGATTGTTATTAACAAGCCTGAAATACGTGATTGGATTAGTGATGATTTGTATGAGCCATCATGGTACCATTTTATGGCCAAGCTATTTCTCAAAAAGTATATTACGATTGGCAAGTACGTTTTTTTGATATACTTGCTTAAAGCTCTTTTCTTTTCATCTCCCATGTCAAAAGTTACGGCAAATAAGAAAGATAAAAACGAATCTGAAACTGAGTCTGTAGTAGGTGAAGAACAAGAATCTATGCTATATTTTAAGACTGTGGAAGTTTTAAAGTCTATTAAAAAGACTTTTCAAACTACTAATTTTTTAGTTTTACCGACTTTTACTGCTTTGACTCTGCTTCAATATGCTAATTACGGTGCTCTTGGTGGGCTTAACGAGTCGCTCAAGGTTAGGCTTATTGGGTTTATATCTGGTCTTTGGGCTGTTTTATCAATCCCTTCTTTTGGATCCATCTTTGTACGAAGTGCCCTCTTACTGAAATGGCGGAAGCTCAGTGGCGAGGTTAAAGAGATGAAGAGAGTAGAAAATTATTTATTTGTGATTGGATTCACTCTTCTTTTGGGTGTTTTAGAAAAGGATCCTGCTGCCATTACGGGTTCAACGATAAGAAAGATACTTTGTTGGATCAAAACTGACGAATACATCGACCCTGTCGTCAAGGACAACTAACAATTTTATTAACAAAAATGCAACGCGGTTTATAATGTTTGAAAAAGTTTTTTTATTAATATATCTTCTTGTATTTTTTTTTTTTTTTACCATATCTGTTTTGCAATCATTTGAAAACGCGAAACATCTAAAAGTTTTTCTTGATCTTTATCACTAGTTTTCCTTTCTCGGGCTGCGACCGCTGTCAGCTTTTCGATTTCGCTTTCAAAGTTGCGACTCTTTTCACTAATGACTCGTCTTCGGTTAGATGAATACTTTAACAACATCAGACCTAGAGCCAGCTTAACAAAAAATAGGATAGTGTAAATCATGAAAAACACAAACAAGATCTGAAGATAAGAATAAATAACATCGACTTCAATCAAGCCAATATAAGAAATGATTTGCTGTCTTGCTGCCTCTAACACGAACTTGACCCCCTGGGGAACCATGAACTCTTTTCCTCTAATAGTAAAAGTGTTTAAAACAGCTGGTATTGTTTCATTCCCAGTTAACTTGTTTGATCCAAGATCTTTATGAGAGACCAACGTTGATGAAAAGCTAGATAATGAAGTTTGATGTTCTGCCAACATGGCGTAAGACTGCAAAAGCATTCTAAAAAAAACCGATGCCAGTGGGAATATAGGAATCCCAAGTCTTTTTATAAGTATATCATCTGAAAAAGAGTTCTTAGAGTAGTCAAAAGTCAATACATCTAAAAACTTTTTGTAAACTCGTGGCCGAATATTGTTGAACTTTGCAATATAAACGTGCTTGAGCCAATCAACACAAATCTCACTGCCAACAACTACACTCATCGGGCCAACCAGAGCACCCAACCAGCGGTTCCAGCCAGACCAGGATCGTGGGACAATACCTGTGTTATTAACTTCAACAACATTTCGTATTCCAATAATAAACAACATTGTTGTGAGCTGAAATCTTTCGGTAATATCAGCACAAGTCATTTGGAACAAGTTTTCGCGCTCAATTTTCTTAAAAACCGCAGACTTGATCTCACTGAATTGATTACTGAGAAGCAAGGTCAGTAATGCGTTTGAATAAGAATTAACAGCCACGTTTAAAGTAATGAGTTGATACAGAACAACAACAGAATGCAATACAAAGTAGAGAATGGCCAGTAATATGTAGAAAAGAGGTCGGCAGTACATAAGGACGTTTCTGTTGCAATGCGGGCTGAGAGTTTCATCCGAAAATAAGCACTCTAATATGTCTTGTCCAAGAGCTGATAAAAGCTTGTCAGCGATTTCTAGTACGTTAAACATGACGTACAATTTGATTGCTGATTGACCCCGAATATTGTGATAGATTTTACTAGTATCTAGCTGTATTAGTAACATGATAACAACGATAAACATAATTCCTTTAATAATATCGGTAGTTCTTGAAATAGGCAGTCGCTCTTTAGTACGGAATAAAAGATTTTTAAAAACCAAAAATATAGCATAAAAAAATCGAAGAGGAAGAATCGTGAAAAAATGCAAAAAAGAGTCTAAACAGCTAAGAATACCAAACGATACCACTTTTTCCAAATTATACGGAACTCTAGCAAAATTGACAAGCTGTTCACCTTTTTCTTCTGTAAAAACTTCGGGTTTTTTTGTTGCTAATTCAAGAAGTAGGTATTTCCAAAGTGTAAATGGTCTTGTGGTTTCTCTGATTTGGAGAGCCTGACTTTTTCGCTTATCCTCCCCCTTGCTGGACTGCCGAGGCATGTCAAGATCTGGCAAAGACTGCGTTTTATGATCATTTTGTTCATTAGCTCTTTTTAAAGATGCAACAGCTTCATAAAGACTTGCTTGTTCTTCTGGCGTCATCCTTCTTTTCTCCAACGGCGGCCCAAAAGTATTATTTGTCCGAGTCTGTTTCATATTTGGACTTGATCCAATACTTTTTTTTGATCTATGAAAAGCTCTTTTTCTCTGCGATGGCGATCGAGACATCATTCTATTAATAAACCCAGGAGAAGAAGGTCGAACTGGAGAGATAGGCGATGATAAATGGAGAGGGAGTGTGTGTACTTTGTAGCTGGGTGTTGTTAATGACAACGGGACACGAGATTTTGAGGATGTCTCCGATGCCAGAAGCGTATCATCTTTTGAATTTATTAAGGAATTCATGACATTGCTTCTTGTTTGGAGATATAAAATATAGAAATATTTCCGTGGTAATAGGAAAAGTGAAGTGACATGTCAAGTAGATGGTTCAAGAGAACAAACCGTTGGGAAGGTTGAAAAAAAAAATTGTTGCACATTTCAAACATGAGGCTACACATTCAAATTGGAATTCAAACTCAATTATCGAAGTCGAACTATCAGTGAAATATCAGTAGTTTTTTTTTTTTTTCTAATATAGTTCTAAATATTTTGTTCTTCTAAAAAAAATAAAAAAAAATTTGATTTTATAATATGCTAATACTATTTCCAAGGTTAAACAAGACGACGTACATCTGAATGTAGTAGATACAAAAAGGGGGTTTCTTTTTTCTTCTGCTCAATCCTTTTCCAATATTTTATATTGCGGAGATGTCGACCGACAAGAATCTTATCCCGAAGTCTTTTTCTGTTGTAAATTATTGAATGGTAAGACGTGGTTAGTGTTTTGAACTTCTTTTGTTTGAGGTTATATTTCATCTTGGCTATCTTTATTGGAGCTAACCAATTTTGCATGACAATTTCTGGTTGTTCAAGGACAGTTTTATCATGTTTAATTTCCCATTCAGCTTCTAGACTAGCCAGTTTTTCCATCTTATCCAAATGATTGATTTTATCTATCAGTTTTGTGTGTATAGAATAGTGGATTAATCGTGAAAGTTGCTTCGATTGGGGCCTTCCTGTTCTTAGAAAATAAATTCTGCCTAACGGTGTTGGAACATATTGGACGTGTGCCTGTCGAGGCCCTCTAGTTTGAATCTGTTTTTTCTTGTCTCGTCTTGCTTTTTCATCAGACTTAAATGCTTCAGGAACAAGAATATAGTCTACATAGAGAGGATCAATTTCTTCCTTTCGTGGAGATATTAACTGTTTGTCTGTATATGCTTTAAGTGTCTTGAGTCGTTTAAGTTGAACCCTGCTTTTTAGACGAAATAATTCTAATTCAGCACCAGTCTTTGGAGGATTCCACTCAAGTTTTTCATTTTGTTGTTTTATATGGTTTTCTTGTTTAGTTGTCATGAAAACGGCAATTTGTCGTTCAAGCCAGGCTTTGTATACATTCTTACCAGGCTCTGAAAAATGATCTTTGGCTGTAATTTGATCGTGTAGCCCCAATTCATATAGTATTGTATTTCGCAAATTTTTTTCCCATGTCTGACCTGCAATTATCCGTTTTTTAGAGGCCGATGGGGCCATTATCTTTTTATCGTCCTTAAATCGCTTACTAATTTCATTTCGAAGATACACCTGATAGTTGAAAGACAGCGGAAGATGATATGTGTATTTAAGCAGTCGTTTATATAAATGTAATACGGGTTTTCTATGCGATGACAAAAACTTGAAATGGACTCGTTTCATTGTAAGTTGTCTTAATAATGAAGGTTGGTGAAAAAAAAAAAATTTTAGGCAAGTCCCAAAAGGTTTTTGTTAATGAAAAATGAAATGGACTTAAATATGAATCTTTGTTATACTGTATACACAAATTTAGTAGCTAAAGATTCAAGTCAGGCTCTAAAACAAACAATCCTTTTATACTGAATATATATGTATATGGATGTTATAACCAAATCAAATGAATTAAATAAATTAAATTAATATAATAATTACTGGTCATCTTCTCCTTCCTCATCTCTGATAACCTCGATTTCAAAGTTGTCCTCTAAAGATGGTGTAAATGCAATAATATCATTATCTTTCAAGGTGTCCAAGACTTCAGAATCCTTCAATTCCTTAAATGTGATAAACTCGAAATCATTTGGAAGCGCTAGTTTAATATCTTCTTCTGTTAATTGTGAAATCAGTTCCTTTTCTGTCTTAACGTCCTTGTCATTATCCTTATTGGTCTCGCTTGCGGTCTCAAAGCTGGGTTTGGGAATTGGAATATCATCTACCTCAAAACTGGGCTTGGGAATATCAATATCTTCATCGTCCAGTAATGTCGCACTGTTAGATGCACTGTTATTTAACACGTTTGTTTCGTTGAGAGCCTCAGCTAACCGTTTCTTGAGTGTTTTGACTTTGTCTGATTTCTTTGCAGTTAACAAGACCAACACCTTTTGGTACCGAAATTTCAACGTCAGATCTACAGTCACTGCCTTTATTAACATTAATTAGTAATTTAGTATAAAAAAAAGACTTTCTCGACATTAATTAGCATACCATATTGATTGATAAAGCTATGATTTGTTAATTGAATAAAAACCGACAATGAAATAAACTGAGAAATATTGTTATGAAGTTAAAACACATAAAAGTTAATATCCATTTTATATTTTCAAAAATAAGAGTTGTATTACCCTAACCACGCATCAGGGTTTTCTAAACTCCGAAAAATTTTAATGTTTTCGTTTTATTTTTCAAAACATATTACACATCTTTTGCTATCATACAACTCATTTTCTTAAACCATGGTGTTAGTTAGAGCATCAGGTCGCACTGGCAAGTAATAACTACCATAATTGAAAACATACAATTGAAAAAAAAAAGACTTGGTACTAACTGTTAAACGTTTAGGTGTTAAACGAAAAATTGCGCGAAAGGATCCCTTACGGCCTACTACCGTGACTTCGGCTATCCCTTCACAAGCCCCTGTAAATACTAAACCTCCCCTTTCAACTCTTTTCCCTGAAATTTCGCCATTATCTTCTACAAATAAAATTAATGATGCTAATGAAAAATCAGTCAATGATTTAAAACTTAAACCATTGGGCCCACAACCTGTCAAACTAGTGTCTCCTGATTTGCCGAGCGACCCTCAAGAAACTGACAATTCTGAGATCAACAAGGTTGAGTCAGATGACAAAAAGCGAACAGCAAATGAGTTTAGTTCTGATAACCTTCCTCAAACTCCTCGGAAAAATAGAAAGTACAAACCACGAACCCCACAAAGTGCTCGTGTGGTTTCGGCAGACAACTATTTTCCCAAGTTCATACGACGAACCCCCACTCATAGGTCTCCCCGAGCGTTGAATCCTTATTTTTCAGCACCAGTAAATGGCAACACAACCCCCGGAACACCAACGGTTTACTCAATGGCTAAAGCTTTGTTTCAGAGAGGATCATACTCAACTCAGGTGGTTGGTAGAAATCAAGAACGGTATGCAATTGAGCAATTTTTAAATAAGCGGCTTGAAACTAGAGGCAAAGGTGCTTTATATCTTAGTGGTCTTCCAGGCACAGGAAAATCTGCATTACTTTCTGAGGTGGTAGAAAAACGAGTTAAGTACTACAATAGCACTGGTTTGGTAGTTAAAGTTGCTAGTATCAATTGTATGACTGTTGAAAATGCCAGTGATATTTTCATGAAAATTCATGAAGAAATTTCTCAAGGAGAGGATCTTGAAGCAGAGAAAGAGCTTTTGGAGCAACAGGAGGAAAACCAAGAAGATTTAGAAGAAGAAGAGATGATTTCTGGTGATGGTGAACGATTAACAACGGACCGAGCAAAAAGACTTATTATTGAAGATTTAGAGCGGCGAATTTTGAGACAACCTACCAACAGTACCACTCGTCATGTAATTGTGCTCGATGAACTTGACCACATTATGACCAAAGACCAGGAAGTTTTATTTAGAATCTTTCAGTGGGCGTTTGCTTCCAATTCTACTCTTGTTCTTTTTGGTATCGCTAACGCCCTGGATTTGACTGACAGATTTCTTCCAAGATTAAGATCGAACAGCTTAACACCTCAACTACTTGCATTCAAGCCGTATACTGCAGATCAAATTGCAAAGATTATAGAAGAAAGATTGTGGTCTCTGGTTGGAGGTGCTAAAGAAGACAAAGGTACCATACCTCTTATGCATCCTGCAGCAATTCAATTGTGTGCTCGAAAAACAGCCTCAAATACAGGTGACTTACGAAAGTCTTTTGATCTTTGCAGAAGAGCTATTGAGACTGTCGAAGAAGAAGTTCGTAAAAAACATACTGGCGATGCGGCAGATGTCGGACATAGTTGGAAAAAAGCACTGATTGCTGGTGGTTTGGGAAATACATCTGCGCTGACACTAGATGATGCACCAAGAGTTACCATTACTCACATGGCCAAAGTGTGTTCAATTGCTTTTGGTGGTACCATGGCAGCCCGTGTTCGCTCTTTAAACTTGCAACAGAAAGCTGTGCTTTGTGTACTAGTTGTAGGCGAGAAACACGGTGCAAAGCTCATGATTTCTAATCTTTTTGACAAGTACATTCAAGCATGTGGCAGGGACAAGGTGCTTGCACCGTTAACTTATCCAGACTTTTTGGACGTTATTGCAGCCCTAGAGGCTAACGGTGTTGTAAATATTACTGGTATTTGTGGTCGCAAGGGATTGCGAGCCAAAGACGATAGCAGAGTTAGAACTTCAAAAGGTGGAACTGGAGCTGCCATTGTCAGAAATCTGTCAGGAAGAGAAGACTACAGTAAACGTCGCATTGCATCTAACGTCCACCAGATGGATCTCATTAGTACAGTTGGTTCTACACCATTACTCAAGTCTTTCTTAATAGACATGTGAGTTACACACAGAGAGAGAGAAAAAAAAAACCCAGGTAGTTGTTACTGATATGGATATTTAAGAAGGACCTACATAAATATTTTACGACATTTAACAATCTAAATTAGTTAAAAAAAAATATATATATATCCAAGCCATTTGACTAAGATTTTGTGAAATCTTCATTGAAAGCTTGATATTACAAGATTTCATGTAAATTATTGATCGTCGTAAACTATTTGGTTATTTGATTACTGCATAGAGACTCAACAGAGATTATCAAAACAATATCTCTTTCGATCCGTTTCGGAACGAAAAACAGTTGCAAAAAAAAAAAAAAAAACTATGATAATTCAATAGGTTTCGAAGACAAAAAAGTTCTGACCTTGTTGAATAAAACGGGATAGTTATGAAAGATGATGACAATAAGTAAATATATAATCTCATTAGCTATAATTCAAATACATATTTAATATATTGTTATCATTGTGTTGCTGAAAAACAATTTTTGAGATAGGTTTGAAAAGGTTAAATTCTAGGTGTAACAATGAAAATGCTACATACTTTACAAAATTAACGAAAATTTTGTCGGTACGAGTTTCGGATCTTTCCATGTCTAGGATGGTCTGTTTTCCAGCAAATCCATTTTTTTTCTTGTTTATAAACATATTCCTTTCCAGAAAAATTTATAGAATTGCAGTAACTTTTATTTCACTTTTTGCTTTTAACTTTTATTTTATTTCATGAAACAAGTTGTTACCGTTGACCATTATTATAATGAGTTATCTTAGTTCTAACTTTTACAGCGGTAACAATATGTCGGGAAAACTTGTTCATGATAATATACCTCCTCCACTAGAACTAGGGTTGGAAGATGAAATTGATGAAGATGAAGAAGAAAAATATCAAACTATTTCTACTTCTCACAATCGACCTTTTTTTTTAGAGGACGATTTTTTAACAAATTCTGCACTTCCATCTCACTCTGGTAGTGTAACCATAGTAAATATTGTTGAAAATAATAGCTTTTTGGATGCCAAATTACCTAAATTTTCAAATAACTCTTGTTTTGGTTTTGAGTCGTTTCTCGAACCCAAGAAAACCGAAGCCAAATCGCATGCTGAATTTAACGAGTTATTAGATCTGGATTCCACGTTATTTCAAGAATCTTCTAATTTTTTTGATAAAGGAATACTGAATACAGATGAATCATCACCAACCCAAAAAAATAGCGCCGTTCCAAAAGTTTCTGAAGCTACATCTAAAGTTGCGCCCAATCAAACCAGTGTCCAACGAACTTCAGCTACCAGAATCGTTGGCCCTGTTAAAACGGAAGAAGACCGCAAACGCCGTAATCGCATTTATGCCAAACGCTCTCGTGATCTCAAAACTATCAAGTTTAAGCAGGCCATTGCTCATAATAAGGTGCTTGAGGAACAACTTCGACAGCTTCAAGAAGAGAATAATAAACTAAAATTTGAAAGTCAAAAACTTTTATTTCAAATCAGGGAATACAAATTTCAGCTCAAGCCTTAACTATTTCTAAAGGACTACTCAATTGACTTTTGACAATAATAAGATCACTATATTTATATATTCATTAATTTACAACTAAAACTACAATTTTCATGAAAACGTCGACAATTTATGACGACTTACGACAACTTTCTAATAACCAAAAGTTACATCTTAAATATTTTACAAAATCTGTTTTATTTTTCCTTTTTTTTTCTAGTTGAAAGAAGTAGTTAATAAAAAAATTTATCGATGATTACTTGCTCGATAGAAAATACATTTATTGGTTCATCAAATTCTTACATAACAAAAAACAATTCAAAACTACTGGTCTCAATGAACCTTTTAAAGTAAAATTTTTTGGCTTCCATTCATATTTCAATTCATTTAATAATTTCAAGCTCTTTATTATCAAACTAAAATTTGTGAATTGAAAAAGAATCTGACGAGCAATCAAAACTCGAAAATTTCATTGCCACGCTTCGTTGCGGCACTTATCTCAACATGTGACTTATAACTTGAAACACAAAAATAATTTATTAAAAACATGACTAAGCAACTAGAAAATACCAACACATCTCCAACAAACCTCCCACCCTGTTACTTTAATTTCCATCATATCTTTTTCTCGTTTCAGAAACCGCTCTTCAAAACACTTCCCTATAAAACAGGACTTATAGTTTGCACTTGATTTCACTCAATTCGAATACAGTTATCTGACAAGGCCTTATATATATATTAACTACACGATTAAAATACAATGGATGGAAACTTTCGCAAATTAAACGTCGACCAGTACGATCCTTCCAAATTTCTCACTATTCAAGACCTGCTCCCGGAGTTACCTCCTGTTTCAGATGCCGATATTAAAGCTCGTGCTACAACAGTTCGCTCACTGTTATCTAGTGGTGACTATTCAGGAGCATTGGCAACGAGTTTGAATGATCCCCCTTACGGTGGCAGTGATGACATCAAGGTAAGAACATTTATTGTCAATGTTTTTTCTTTTTACTATTTGTAAAAAAGCATTTAAATTTCTCATGAGAGATTATTGTACATTTATTAACACACTCCAAATAGAACGTGAATCTGCAAACTGTTCTTGACGTTTTGGCTACTATTCGCTCTAATAACATCACTCCTACCGTGGAATCACTTTCAATGGAGCAGCGCGACATTCTAATCAAGTACATATACAAGGGCATGAGCTCCCCTGTAGGTCAGGCCAACGGTAACGGAGGTATTCTTCTTACTTGGTTTGAAAAGACTGTTAACATTACCGGTCAAGGTGCTATCATCAGATACATGTCGGATAGAAGAACTGTTTAAAAATAATAATAATAAAAGAAAAGAGGATTTAGCAGTAGGAGAATATCAATTGTTATCAATGCTGTCACTTACATTTGCTACGTACAACAACTATTGTGTATAAAAGATTGATTTTTTTTTTTTTTTCACAATCACGCAGGCACCTGAAATATTTGCATTTCAAAAGCATCAAAACATAGGAAAGAACATTTGAGGAAAAAAAAAAAAATCTGAAAATATAAACTGACTTTCTCAGAAATCAAAAAGGATTTTTTTATTATTATTAAAATGTATATATATGTGTATATCACATCAATGTGACTGGGTTAAATTATTGATTAATATATTAAAGCTTTTCCGTTTTGCACACAGGATACGTCCAACAATTCTTGCCATCAGTTGAACTAAAAACACTCATAGATATACAGTACCAATAAAGAAATAATATATGTGTATATATATATACTGAAAGTATTAGCATCTATGAAATATCTTTTTAAAAAACAAAAATTGGTAATAAAAAAATCAAATGCGTTAGCCCGGAGTCGAACCGGGGGCTCGACGATGGCAACGTCGAATTTTACCGCTAAACCACTAACGCCTTTCAGTGATTGTAAGCAATTAGACATCTATCCGATCACGCCGGCTCTTTGGTTCAATTACTACGGGGCCTCTTGACATGCCGACTCTTCCTCTTGTCTTATTGATTTCTATTTTTATTAAGTTTTTATTTTATTTTACTATTTTTACTTATCAATTTTGTCTATAAATATTATATACATTTCCGTATTTTAAGTAAAAAGAACCAAGCTTCTTCCACTTGACTATTCTATAGTGACCTTCCTCTGTCTTTTCGGATATTATTATTCTATTTATTTTATTTGTATTTTTAGTTTATTGTATTTTTGTTTTATTTTTTATTTTAATTTCTGTTATTTGCTATTACCTTGGTAAGTGCTACTTCTGGGACTATTCTTAGTATTGCAGTATACTAACCTCAGTCTGTTGTCTTACAGTGATTGTAAAAGTTTTGCCTGAAATCTAAGCAGAGTACAGTAAAAAAGCGCTGGACTAAAAGCAGAGGAGGGAGAAGAGGTATAGTTCTAGGACGAAATTAAAAGCATTCAATCCTTTAAAAAGGCAGATTTAGATAGATAGAAAATCTGTTTATTGTCCTTACATCACATAGTTACATACTTAAATAATAATAACAAAGATATACAAAGAAGACATGGAATTCAAAAAACATTTGTCTCTATGAGATTTTAAAATTAGCGTTCTCAGCGCACTTTAGGTGTTTCAGGCATTCGATGGCGCCGAATTGTCTTCTTTGTATATCTTTGTTAGATAGATAGAAAATCTGTTTATTGTCCTTACATCACATAGTTACATAATTAAATAATAATAATAACAAAGATATACAACTGCGAATGTGGACAGCTGGAAACAGTTGAACATGTTCTTAAGGAGTGCCCTCTACATCCTGTGGAGCGTAGCTTCTTAAGTAAAGTTTCCCCGGAACTTGATCTAAGAGTCCTGCTTGATACCAAGAAGGGTCTTGGAGCGGTAGTCAAGTTCTTGAACTCATTACCGCAACTTCTTTGCTGATGGTTTGCTTGATTAGAGCAGCTTGTTAAGGTTTTACTGTGTGTCAATCTCTGTTAT
>QVTG01000008.1:130532-146424 GCA_013305925.1 Geotrichum reessii
CTCTATGAGACTTTAAAATTAGCGTTCTCAGCGCGCTTTAGGTGTTTCAGGCATTCGATGGCGCCGAATTCTCCATATAAATCTTTGTTATTATTATTTAAGTATGTAACTATGTGATGCAAGGACAATAAAAAGATTTTCTATCTATCTAATAGAAAATAAAATAAAAAAAAAATAAAATAGAAAAATAATAAAAAGAACAAGAGCATCAACGACGAGGGAGGAGGCTAGTCGTGGTGGATCTGACGAGTCTGAAGTAGGAGTCAGAGAAAGAATTGATACTTATGAAACCGAGGTGCATATGTACCGAGATTAAATTCAAGTGATAAACGGATCTAATTGTTAAACGAGACTGATTTATAGATAGGTCTGATTGCTTGCACAGATTGTAAGAGTTCGGGTTTGAATAAAAATATTAACGGGCGGAAGCGCGAATAAGTTAAACAAATAGAAATAGAATAATAAAATAATAAAATAAATTAAAGTAAATAAAAGTTATAATAAAGTCTGAGGTCTGCAAGCTAATATCTGAGTTCTTTAGTCTGGAAAGTGATTGAGGGATAAGAGGATGATTGTTTGTTTTTGTAGTTTTTTTGGTACTGGCCAGAACTCAAGAAAAAGCGAGACGAAGACGGTTTTTATAAGAAAAAGGATTTTTAAAAAGAATAACCTGGAGAAGGATCTTGGAAACTAAGATCCTTGCTTTTCAATGTTCAACTGTCCTTATGACGTTGGTAAAACACATAAGAATATGAGGAAACTTCACCTGACGTTTGTCGGGGTTAAGAAGGAGGCCATGGGACCATGGTCGTCTCCAGTCGAAGATGTAGACTTGAGGAAACAAATAGCGATGAGGATAAGAAACAGAATGTAAACGTCGGAGGTGTAGGTGGAGGTTCAGGTCAGAAGGGGTCATAGAAACGTTCAGGTTACAAGAGCAAAGTCGAAAAGTATAATGATAAGTGTTGTGGCTCTGAATTAAGGTTGTGATAATTAAAGTTGTGATACTATATCGGATAATAAAATAAGAATAAGAATAGAAAATAAGAAGAGATCAGAGTCGTAAGAGTTAGGTCGATTTCTTACACAGATAATAAAAAGGCAATCTGGCCGAGTTGGTCTAAGGCGTAGGATTAAGGTTCCTATCTCTTCGGAGGCGAGGGTTCGAATCCCTCGGTTGTCAATTTTTAAACAATTATTTTTTTGTCATTTTTTTTCTTTAAATGTAGCAATGACGTAGGTGTAACTTTTAGTATCCTTACTTTCAAAGTTACATAACAAGATTTTGGCCTTTTTTTTTGGGTAGTTCTGCTCTCTATACTTTTTTTGATTGGGACTTGGCTTTACAATAACCTTATTTTCTCTAGTCTTGTTTGGCGTGTTCATTTCTAAACCTCTAAAACGCTCAAAAAAATCGTTCACCAGTTTTCCAAAAACTCTTACTCCAGCCAACTACATTCCATAAAATTCTTCTTTTTACCCCCCTCAACTTTACGGCCACTGTGTTTAAAAGAACTTTAGCTTGAGTTTTTTTTTTTTTTTTGCTTTGAGCATACTTTTATTCCATCAAACAAGTGACACAACTGTCTTTGTAAATTATTTTTTTTTTTCTGGTCAATGCTCTGATCATTCCTCATGACAATCGGATGGCTTTTGTTTTTTTATGTTTTTGGTGGACTCACTTTTTTGCCGCTTGTTGCCTTGACATTTTTTGTGGTTCTTTATTGGGTTCTGCCACAGACTGTCGTTGTTGAAGACGAGTCAATTGAATTCATTAAAGAAGAGAAATCGGTAAAAAAGAGCTTAGTTCAGGATGATTCTGAAAAATCAACTTCAGAATCTAGAAAAAAGCGAAATCTCTCAAATGCATCTGCTAAGTCTTGGGAATCGAAAAATGAGGCTCTTCTTTCAATTGAAAAGGAGACAGAGACTGGCGTCGATGCTAATATGTCCGGTTGGCTCACCGTTTCCAGAGAATATTTTGCATACCCCGCTGGAACCAAGACTCCTCTGGCTACTGTTGAGCCCGAAAGTCAAAACCAAAAAAGTGCATATTCAAACTTGCTCAAGATTCTTAGTAGTGGCACAGTCATTAAGAAAGAATCGATCACAGATTTATCGAATGATTCAGCAAAACCGACGTCAAAGAAATCTAAAGCTGTGAAATATTTTGTTGTTTTAAAACATGGCAATCTTTTCTTATACAATAATTCTCAAGAGCTTGATGTCAAGCATGCTATTGTCATTGCAAACTATGTTGTGACTATATGGCCTCCCAATCTCAAAGACGGCCAGCTCTTCAGCAAGCGCCACGCTATTTGTCTTGCAAAAAAGCCTGTTGCTTCTGATACACTTGATCTTGAAATGGCCGAACTTATGTCTAACCCCAACAATCCACCCAAGAACTCCTATTATTTATACTCTGATTCAATGTATGAAAAGGAAGATTTTTATTTTGCATTGGTTAGAGCATCAAAAGAGTACAAGATTCAGTCACCACCTGTAGGTTCGAACTACAACGAAAGGTCGTCACTGTTTAATCCGGTATATATGGCTCACCCTTCTCACTTCAAAACCTCTGAAATGATGGATTTGATTCAAACATTGCATTCAACTGATGCCAATATTCAAACCAGATGGCTCAATGCTATTTTGGGCCGGATGTTTCTTTCTGCAAAGGGAACTTCTTCATTTGAAAACTTTTTCAAAAATAAAATCATCAGCAAGCTTGCCAGAAGCAAAAAGTCTTCGTTTCTCTCTGAAATTAAGGTTAACAAAATTTTGCCAGGAACCTCTATTCCATTTTTTACGAATCCCAAGCTAATAGAGTTAACTCCTGAGGGGAAACTCAGTGTTGATGTTGATATGGAATACACTGGAGGCTTTGCTATTGAAATTGCTACTAAAGTTTTGATTAACTTGGGTTCAAGATTTAAAACCAGAGAGGTACCTGTATTTTTGTCAATTAAGTTGCAAAGGCTTGAAGGTAAACTTGTTTTTAAAATGAAACCTCCACCATCAAATCGTTTGTGGTACACGTTTGAAAGCGCGCCTAAGGTAAGTGATTTTAATGTGATAACGATTTATTAGCAACAACTAACCTTTACAGATGACACTTCGCGTAGAACCAATCGTGAGCAGTCGCCAGATTACAAACTCAGTAATTACAAATGCAATTGAAAAGAAAATTCGTGAAGCAGTATGTTATTTTTTTTTTCTGGTTTTAATTTTTTTTGTTTTTGGTTTGAGTCTAATTTGTTTCCAGGTTAACGAATCGTTAGTTGCTCCTTTTTACGAGGACTTTGCGCTATTCAATACCATAACCGAGTTTTTTAGAGGAGGATTGTGGGATTCCTCTGTAAGACTTCAGAATCCGTCGGACTTAGATCCTGAGCCTGCTGTTAACGATAATGCAACAGAAGAGACTGTGGTTGAAACTGTAATCCAGCCAAATATTAAAGAAACTCCTATTGAAATAAAAAGAAGTCGATCTTCATTGCGTCATAGGAAATCAACTCCCGAACTAAGATCATCACAGAGTAATATTGAAATTGATGGAAGCTTTACTATCTCGCCACTTAAGCCTAACATGCCGAGGCGTGGTATGCATAAACACAAATCATCTGACTCACTTAGAACAGGATTCTCTGATTCTCCTTTTGCTAATACCGGTAACGATATCATTGATGAGACTGGTTCAAAACAATCAATCACAAATTCTGTCAAGAAATGGGGAAGTTGGTACTTTAAAAACAACAATGAAGGTACAGATTTAAAACGACGACCCTCGGATAGTTCTGATATTATCAAAAGTAGACTTTCTTCTACTCAGCCTAAGTCGCAGACAATAAAGTCGTCTAAATCGTTACCTCAATCATCTTCAGCTTTGCCACTGAAAAAACACAATTCATTAAAAAACTCCACTGTTAGTTCTGGTAGTGGAAAGCCTGTTAGTGCTCCTGAACCACATCGTTTTCCTCCAGAACTTCTGAATTCTATCCGTGATGAGAAAGTGTCTTCCGCATCTGATGAAAATTGCGAAATAAAAACTTCAAAAAGTATGCATGATATCAACAACTCTGCATCTGAATTGCCTGCACAATCAATCTCTTTGAATCAGACAGACAAAAATATGATTTGTAATCGCATGACAAAGCCAATTAACAGTTTGATAGATGACACTGTTTCTTCTCAGACTACAAATACCAGCTTAAAGGACGAGCCAGCTAGTGGGGCTTTGAATACGTTTAAATTTCCGTCTTTAGACCATGTCCCTACAGAGCTGTCGGACGATGGGAATACGTCAAATGGTACCAATCTCGAATCTCACGAAGACAGCTATGGGTCTTCATTTTTGGTCCCAGTTTTGGCTCCCCCACCCCCTATGAGAGAAAGAACTTTGGCTAAACGTGGGAGCAACGATAACCTTAGAACGGATAAATCAAGATTTAGTTCCATGTCATTTGAAACGAATGATAACAAAGACACTTCAATTATTAAAAAGCCCCCACCTGTTCCTACTGCTGCGCCATATACATTAGAAAAGAAAAGTCTGGATGATTTGGACAAATTTTTAATAGAGACTACTGCCAAATTTGAAGCCAAGTTTGAAGCTTCTCATTTGATGGAAAACAAAGATTTCATCAGAGATAAGAAAGTTTTAACAAAGTCTGCAACCATTAGCAGTAGTGAGCTCAATAAACCTATCAAATCAACTAGAAATGTTAATACATTTGTTGAAAATAAGCCGCTTTTGTCTCAACATCAACAGCAGCAATTATCACAACCAATCCAGACGCAACCTTCGCAGGTCCATCAGCCTATGGAAGAGCAGCCGATTATGTCTTACCGCAAAATGAAACCAAAGAAAAGTCAAGGCTTCAAGTTTTTTGGGTCATGAGAAGGAAAAAAAAATTGGAGAGAAAAAAGGAGCAAGCACGTTAAAAAGAAAAAAAAATCTAAGCCTGAATTTCCGTTCTGAGAAAAATTGAAAGTCTATGAAATTTATGTAAATAGTATATGCGTATACACCAAACTATAAGAATCAAATTTTAGATTTAAATGTATCAATTTATATGTATGTCAAATCTTTCAAGTAATGACTTGACTTGTTGGGCCATATGATTCGCTATCAACCTTTAGTAATTCAGTTTTGATACTCTCTGGTTTGTTTCAACTCAGCGTTTAGATGCCGCGGCTTCAATATTGACTTGCCAATACTGGCAACCGTTTATTTTACGTATATGTGTATATAATATGAGTTAACTATATAGTATCCCTTGGTCATGGAGAAATTGGCGCTATCGAATGCTAATGTTACTAAAAGGCTGACACTGCTAGCTTAAAAGTTTTGTAGAGACAATTTTTTTTCTTAAATGTAAATGCAACTAACAAATCAACTGCCTTTGCATAGCTAAAGTGGCCAATTTGAAAAAAATTGTTAGAATAGGTTTTGTTAGATAGATAGAAAATCTTTTTATTGTTCTTACATCACATAGTTACATAATTAAAATAATAATAACAAAGATATACAAAGAATACATGGAACTAAAAAAAATATTTGTCTCTATGAGACTTTAAAATTAGTGTTCTTAACGCGCTTTAGGTGTTTTAGGCATTCGTTGACACCGAATTATCCATAGGTTTTGTTATTTCTAATAAATTACTTTTTAAAAATAGGGTAAGTCTTAAGTTCATTAGTTGTACCATCAAGTTGATATTGTTTTGTTTTTTTTTTCAAAAAAATTATGGCTGTAGTGTCGTACAAAGTGACAAGCAAAAACCAACAAGTGTTTGTCACAAAACCCCAGCCATTCTATAAAGATAAGGGTGAGTTTGGTGGGAATTTTTGGGTTAAAAATAGCACAAGCTGGGAAGGATGATAAGTTAAAACTTGATTTTTCCATTTATAATTGTCTGTATGGATTGAATAACTAACATATACTTCAATCAAAAATAAATACATAAATAAATAAAAATAGTACTTTTTCAAAAAATAAATAAAAGAGATCTTACTTGCTTTTGTTAAAGAACGACATAATGGACTTTTGGGATTTGTTTTTGGAAGATGTAATAGGTTTCTTAATGACCTTGGCCGTGAGTATGGTTTTCGGCTTTATTATATTAGTACGTGCCGCAGAAATATGACATGATGCTACAGCAGATGTACAGGTAGATTCAGACTCAGATTTCAAATCAACAGGCCTTTCAGATATTGTCGCTTTTTTCACAGCAGTATTAGTTTTATTCGTGTTTAAAACACTAAACATGGTCTTAATACTTCTGCGGGTCGAAAAGTCGGATAGGTATGCTGAGTTCATTTTCAGCTTACGTTGTTTTAGCTGTTGATTATTTGAGTTTTCTACTGGCTCCATACGCAAGATTTGTCGGATTTTTTCGTTATTTGTCAGAATCTCGTTCGGAATTGTAAAGTCAGCAAAAATAGGACAATGATCAGAGCCCTGAAGATTCGGCAAAATATCTGCTTTGCTACAACAGATGGACAAGTTTGGAGAAGCCAGAATATAGTCTATTCGCTGGCCTATTTTTTATTATGGAAAAACATAGTTAGACATTTAAGCCTTATGCAAAAATTGCTGTCAACTTACCTTGATTTTTTTCTCGCGATTTGCTTCTCAGATCCCAGCCTAAAAACAGCTGTTAGTCAACCAAGCTCTAAAAGATAAATTATGGGTTTTAATAAATAAAAATGAAATGAAAAGAAACTCACATGTGTACATTTCTAGTCGCTGAGGGTTCTTTTCTCTGCAAACGTCGTGTAACAAAATAGAACTTGTTTTGTCATTCATGAAATTTCTCATGTTTGGCGTTAACCACCAGTGCATCATGCTGCGCTGTGCTGTTGATTCTCTCCAGCTAGCGACCGCCTTCATGTACTTGTTTTCAAAATCTTTGATTCTCTGTACTTCACTCAGCTTTCGTTGGTATCCCCGGCCTAGCACCTGTTCGAGCCCATCGCAGGTATCATAAACCTCGCGCGCAATGTTCAGGTCTCCCATTATAATAACCTGCCGACCCATCTCCGTCAATCTTCGAACCCGTTCATCTAACAACTTAAAGTAGTTGTTGCGAAATTCTTCCTTGTTTCCCAAAGAGTTGGCTGGACAATATAATCCCAGAACTACGCAGAATCCTAGGTCGACAACGACGCTTCTACCTTCTGAGTCTATTTCTTTGCCTAAAAGGGACTTCAAGTCCTGTGGATAGCCTCCTATGCATCTGTATGGAAATCCTTCCGTAATCTTGAAAAAATCCATATCTTCTTGTTCGAGTTGCCGATAGTTGAAATCCGGATGGTCTTTGCAGTCTAGCCAACCTGACAATCCTTCCTCAGCGTGGAACACACTGATGTTGTCCCGTACGTATATTGCGACTCCACTGTATCCCTTTTTGAAGTGTGGGAAACTGTGAAAGCCCCAAAAACCGGGAACCACTGCTAGGTTATATGACAGATCCTTTTGCTGTATACGCACTTCCTGGAAACAGATAACATCTGCATCAAGTCGGTCGAATACGGCTCGCAGAGTCTTACAATCTGACCACGGATCAAATTTAAACAGGTTTCGCAGCCCACATACATTGAAAGAAATAAAGCGAATAGTTTCTGGTGTGGTCTTAGAAGCGATTATTCGGTGCGTCATGGTTCTAACATAATATTTTACTGGACGCGCATGACGAAGTTGCGGTGGGAAAAAAATGAAAAGGGAGGTTTGAGAAGCTTAGTACTTTTGAGAAAGTAATAATCAGATGTATTGTTATCAACGAGAGAGACAAAAAAAAAAAAGAGAAAAAAAAAAAACATGTAGAAAAACGTATATAGAGGCTGTACCTGGATAGACTTAAAAATCATGTTTGAAAAACTCAGCAAAGTAGAATATTCAAAAGTTACTATAATACTGGAAATCTACAAACAAGAATCTGAGAAGAAATATCATTAAAACAATGTAGGAAAGGATATTGAAAAAGGTTCAAAAAAAAGTCAAGGTACGAGGCACAATTAAAGCCATTGGTTCTACAAAATTCAAATGAAAAAAAATCAGATTGTTAGTATTTGGCCAGTCTAAAAGGGAACCCGCACGAGCCATACTGGTGGCAAAAAAAATAAAAAAATAAAAATAAAACATACCTTGTCCCATTGGGGATCCTGAATGAATGAGCAAAGCACCTTTGAGCCAGTCTGTAGCAGGGGGTGGCCTGCAACAATCTGTAGAAACTTTTCAAGACCTTCTCTGCGATGTTCGATAACTTCATCTGAAAAACGATTGGTAAAGACCTTTCCTGGCAAAGAGGGTATTGTCACTCTAGTTGTTTCACGTTCAAGAATATCACGAAAGTACTCAAAATCGCTGTACCGCCGTCTAACAGACGATTGTTTTAGTTTAAAAGCAGGAATATTGGTCCGGCAGATGATTTCGTAGTCGGTAAACATTTTTCTTGAGTAGCCATGGGTTTGTGGGTTTCTCACTTCAATCTCTAGAAAGTTTTCAGGAACACCATAAATCTCGTCAAACGTCTGTTGCTTGATCTGCGGACGCGCCTCAAAGCTCTTATTGACTTTGTGACTGCTAGATTCTGGCATTGAGGCGAATGGACGAGCTGGCGGTGGCGATTGCATGGTTAATGTCTAGTGTGGAATGCTCTACTGCTTGATTGGTTTCTTGGAGGGAGGTGAGCACGAGGCCAAATGTGGTTTCACTTATGCTTGTGCTGAGTAAGAAATATCTTATCATGACTAGCAATAAGCACTTGAAATTTAGACCATATTTACTAAAAAGGTATGTCTTATATTTTATTGTCAATGTCATTCCAGATTTTTAAATCGTCAGAAATCACACACAAGCAAGTTTTCCATGTAACCAGCGTCATGGAAAATAAAAAAAAAAAAAAAATAAAATAAATAAATAAATAAATAAATAAAATAAAATAAAATAAAATAAAAATAAACAGTGAAACCTATTAGATGTGTACAGTTTTCAATAGAACACAATAAAATGTTATAAAATAAAACATGTTTATGAAAAAATTTTTGCTTGTTTTCATGTGTTTTATAAATAACATACACATAATATTTGGTCTTTTTTTTCTTCATATTGTACGTCAATCGTTATATTGAAATCCCGGTTTCAACGGCTTTTTGCATCACATTTTGAAGAAGCTACTTAATATGTCCATAGTTGAAAATAAAACATTGATTTTTTGGTCATATCAACTCAGGTTATATTTTTAACCAACGTAAAACAATTTCAAACAAAAAGTACTATATACAAAATTCTATTTACAAAACATAACAATAATCAAAAGCACAAACAAAACATGGTTCATCGTCATTAAACAAATAAACAGCGACCTCTGCCGTTTAGTTGGAACACAGACGAATAATCAGTTCCCATGTTCCAAACATGATAATGCTGTTAGGTACCGTTCTCAGCAAATGCGGTGTAAGACCGCTGTACATGGAAATAAATCCTTCCTCCTTAATGACAGTTTTAAAACAATTGACTAGACCAGTATATTTGGGTTTACCGTTCTCCTGCGGTGCCTGTCTTAACCTCGTCCGGACAACTTCATGCGGGTACGAGATGAGTGATGCCATAAACTTTGCGGCACCCGCTGCACCCGAGGTGGCGCACCAAGACATGATAGCATCAGCCTGCGTGGGCTCTGCACCACTGAGTGCTCTTTTCTGCTCTTTCGATCTGATAAATGACTTCATCCGCTCGTACAGTACCCACTGGATAGAGCTCTCAGCAACACCAAGGTAAGAGGCTGATAATCCCTTGTAAAGACCCGGGACGCCCTCTTTCTGGACAACCTGCTTTAAGCAATCCCAACTGTTCTTATATTGCCGCGATCCGTTTGATGCTTTGTCAAGTTGTAATCGGGTTTTCACAAGCCAAATGGGGTTGGTAGCAGTCGAAGTGGCAATGCCTGCACATGCGGCAGCCGCTAAATGAACCTTAGTTGACTCTTGATTATTATTAAAGTTAGAGGCAAAAAAGTCTTTGCCAATACCGTAGGTGAAGAAATTTATGGATCTTGCAGGGATGACACCGACGAGGTTAGGACCCAGACCCTTGAATAGGGCCCGAGGGCCTTCGACCTTGTAAACATTCACAATGATCCCGACTGTGTCAGATATATGCGCACCTGCCTTTCGTAGAATCGATGCATTACTATTTGCTGACTTGATGTACTGATTCGTGTAAATATCGCTCTGAAGTCTGGTCTTGATGACATCAAGAGGACAGGTGAACAAGGCACCAGCCATACCACCAGCACCGCCAGCAACAAAGTGGAGCCACGGCGCAACATTTGCCTTTTTGTTGACTTTTTCTTTTAAAGATCCGGATGTAGGCTTGATTGTGGGCACAACGGAAGTATGATCCTCATCACTTCCCAAGTCGTCGATGCCGTAGTTAATATTTGCCTTGCTCTCAGGCCGAACATTTGAGTTGTAGCTGATATTACTGCTGCTCATAACCGATATAAAACAAAGACAAAAAAAAAGAGATGTTCGTTGTAGAAAGACACGAGAAATGCTTGACGTATAAACAACTGTTGAAGTATGGAAAAGCAAGACTGGGAACGGTCAAGAGATTAAAATAAAAAGTCTTAGGATCTTTCAGAAAATTTTATAGAAAAAAATATTAGGTAAGAATCGGTTAAGCTGGGAGACACATCTCCAAAATAACAGTTGAAACATCATAAAAATAGGTTCACACCTATACGAAACAGAACTATTGAATAATTGAAAACACCCTGAAACTCAGTCTCGCACCTTTAGTGCACACACACTGAAACACCATATTATCAAATCTACAAAATAAAGACATTTTCGTTCGAATACATTGACAATACATAATACATAGAATCGCTTAAATGTAGGTCTCGTAAGGAATAGGGGTGATGGTCTCGGGGGTGTTGGAGGCAACAGCAACAACACGCTCCTCTCTGGGCTTAACGGGCTGTCTCTTGAGCTGGACGGTCTCACCCTTGGCCTTAGCGGCAGCCTTGAGCTGAGCGTTGGTCTTAACACGGTTCAAGAACTCCTGTCTGCATTTGGAGTGCTTGACGTGCTCAACACGGAGGTTAACACGCTTCTCGAGGTATCTGTTGCCAACAACCTTCTGGACAATGACACCAACGGAAGACTTGGTAACGTTGTAGACAATACCGGTCTTACCGTGGTAGAACTTGTGAGGCATACCCTTCTGGATAGAACCGTTGGCCTTGATGTCAACGATATCACCGACCTTGTAAACCTTCAGGTAGGTAGACAGGGCAATGACACCATGCTTCTTGAAGTCACGCGAGAAAGCGTAACGAGTACCAGATCTGTAACCGCGGCTGTTTTATGTTGAAAAAAAAATCGTTAGAAGAAATTCACAATATCACAACAAGTCCGTTCGGTAATGAAAGAAATGCGAAATTAGAGTAATGCTGAATTACTAGTAGAGGTTGCAGAAACATGTCGATGGCAATATCCAAAAATTTACAAAGTCGAGTGAAATCACCATCAAAGCATCCATCCCAAATAACAAATAACACACTCCCCTTCCTCTTCGTTTGACGGACATTTTGCTTCACTTTATCAGCTTATCATCAAAATCCAAATAACATCAAATCTCTTTCATGAACCGATCTAACACGAACACTGCTAGTACTAACGAGAAATCAACAAACTGCACTTACCTCTTACCCATTTTTACTGTTGAACTTACTTAACTGTTTATAGGAAACGGTGATAGTTAGATTGTCAAAGTAACATTAATTTTTTACGAAACAACAAAAGTCTTTTTTTTCTCAGAAAAAAAAACGACTCTTAATTTCTATTTTAGGAAGGTTTTCTATGGTGACTTTTTTAGGGTTGCACCCTATTACTTTATCAAGCACTCCCATATTGATCAGAAGGCACGTGATAAATGTAATAATTCTCATGATAGACTTAAATCTTAGTACTTAGTACTGTTAAATATAGTTCAAGTTTCAAAAATGATGTTTACTAGTCTTCAGATTTATCAGGGTTTTTATATTTTTTGCAACTATAAACAGAACAAGGGGTTGAGAAAATACTTCAGTTAAATTACTGGAATCATTTCTTCTCGAAAATATGATAACAATCATTAAAAATTCCTGATAAAGTCAATCTTTTTTTATTTTTCAATCACGAATCATTTTCAATTCATAGCGACCTTACTAATTATTAAGAACACCAAAGCACAAGCAACGTAGCTATACATCTCCTCTGAATACCATAGTTAATTATTAATCCTATCCTTCTACATCTTCCTCATTATCATACTCCACCATATCTACAATATCCTTTGTCAACAATCTTGCTCAAATTCGTAGATTAGTTTACATGACTAAATAGTTTACTCTTCGTCCTCAGCGGCCTCATCACCACCAGCGGCAGCAGCGGCGTGCTTTCTCTTAACACGACCGGGGCGGCCACCACCGTAGGGAGAGGTGGCAGCAAAGTCAATGTGCTTCTGGGAGTCAAGACGGACAGTGAAAGAAGGAACATTGACAATCTGCTTACCAACACGGATGTGTCTCTGCTTGATGAGAACACGGGCGTGGTGAACAGACTTGGCAAGGCCGAGCTTGAAAACCTGGGTCTGGAGTCTTCTCTCCAAGAAGTCCTCAACACGGAGAGCAAGAACGTAATCAAGCTTCATCTTGTCCTCGGAAAGAACACCGATTCTGACAAGACGTCTGATGAGAGCGTTACCCTCGAAAAGACGCTTGGGGTCCTTCTCATCACGGGTCAAAAGATCACGAGCAGCACGTCTGATCTTGGAGAGCTGGAGACCAATTCTGTAGATTTCTCTCTTATTTCTCAAACCGTACTCGCCGGCAAGCTTAAGCTCGGCATCGAGACGGGAAAGATCGTAAGCCTGTCTAGGGACAGTGTAAGTCTTTGAGTATGTTCTAGGAGCGCCTGAAAACAACCTGTTAGCACTTTGCAAATTTATCCCATCAAGTCATTATGTTTCGCTGAACAAAGCCGCTGACAAAAGAAACATAACAGTATAGTGTCGTTTCATATAGTCGCTGATCAGGTCCCTTGACGGCGTCGATATTATCCTTGAATTGCATTTCAAAAACAAGAAAAAAAAAATCAGGCATGATGGCACTTACGAGGCATTGTGTTGGCAGACCGGTGCTGTAGACGATGAAGGTTCTCAAAAGTCTTTCAAGGGTAGGAATTTTTTATCAGAATTTTTTTCTCAAAATCTCAGACCCAGAAAAAAATGATCAAAAATTTTCACAGAGAAAATGATGTGACTTCAAATATCCCAAAAAAGAAATAAAATCAAAAAATTGCAAAAAGTAACCCTAAGATTAGGGCAAAATGAGACTTACTAAAAGCTTATCTACTAATAAACTCAAAAGTGCGTATTACTGTTAATTCCAAAGCTCGAAATCACCAACAACAGAAACAGTATCATGGAACGCACAGGTAGCAACTCTATTAGACCACTTCCTTCCAGTACATCTAATTTGATAAAATCTCAAGTTGATCTCAATACTTTTCCGTCTTGTATTTTAGAAGTCGTAAAGAACAGTGTTGATGCACATGCCTCACGGGTATTAATAACGGTAGACTTTAAACGGTTATATTTTGTCGTAGTCGATAATGGAGCAGGGATTGCGCCTAATGATTTGGAATTGATTGGTATGCCAGGTCATACATCAAAGTTTTGTTTTGACAATGAGCGTAGGACCTATGGATACCGAGGAGAGTCTTTGAATAGTATTTCTTCACAAGCAACCCTCATTATTTCGTCACGCTCCCAGAACTACAGCGTAACCAAATCAATCAGAATAAGCTATGGCGAAAGATCTAAATCCTACCTTTCAGCAGATGTAATTCATAACTCAGGGACTTCAGTAACATGTCAGGGCTTGTTCTCAAAATTTCCCGTCAGACAAAGGCAGGCACTTTCTGTGTCTGAAGTGACCCTGATTGAACAGTTGAAAAAATCTTTAGTTCCAATTGCTGTTGCATATTCTAACATTACGTTATCTATTCATGGACCCAATAACAGTCGCATACTCTTCATACCTGGTTATAAACCAGAATCTACTGTGCCCCGGCATGTAGAGCTGCTAAGAGTAATACATAGTATGGAAGTTATTACGAAGTGGGATTGCGTGAGAGCTAAGTCAAAAAATACAACAATAACTGCTACCATCAGCCACACACCTTTGTTGTCTCGATCCAGTCAGTACATAGGTATAAGTTACAACCTCTCCCGCAATTTCTATTTTTTTTTTCCATGATTTTCATTCTAACAATGCATAGTAATTAACGGGTTTTTACTTTCCGAGAGATTATTATACAACCATATCAATAAGATATTCGCCAAGTCCAGCTTTGGATGCTCAATTGGGTCAAAATCAGTCAGTTTATTTCCAGGGTTCATTATTAACATAAAATACCCAGTTTCACCAAAAAACTACATTCTTGATCCTGAAAGATGCATCTACTCTAACAAAGTATAAAATGTGAAATATTGTATTTATTTTCTTTTCTAACCGCGCCAAGGATTTTGATTATATCTCCAACCTCATTATCACCATTTGCAAAAAGTTTCTCAACTCCAATAATTATCAATTTGTGGAGGAACATGAAAAAAAAATATCATCACAAATTGATGAGCACCCACCAACGTCCCCACAAACTGCTTCTGGTGACGCTTTTGTTTACTCGAAGGCTAGAATTGCATTTCAAGATTTAGAAGAGCTGCGAGGAAGATCAAAGCTAGTAAGTGGACAACCATTTACATAATTTTAACCATTATTAACAAACAATTAGAGCAAGAGAGTTGGTTTAGCAAATCCATCAAATTCTAGATTATCTATCAAGCAAAATGATACAGTTGTAAGTTATCAACATTGCAAGAAAATTCTTATCGCTCTAACGATTTCTCATAAAATAGGCTAATTTGTGCAATCTTCCTCAACTTGATACACCATCTACGTTAGGACCTTTAGGCACAGCATTTTCTAGATTTTTTAAAAAGCCAGTCTCAAATATAGTCACTGACTGCAAAATCTCTAAAATCAGTCTTGAGACTTGCCGAATCATCTCACAGGTTGGAAATAAGTTTATCTTTGTGGTATGTAGGTCAGATTTAAATGACCATCTAGTCATCATCGATCAGCACGCTGCTGACGAACGAATTAAACTGGAACACTTTCTGAACCAGTTCACTTTAAAGGATCTGCGTGAAACAGCTGTTCAACTTGAAGAACCCATGGTTCTTGACATAAACAACGATGAAAAAGGCATATTATACGAATTTCGCTCAATATTTAATCAGTTTGGAGTCTTTTATACAATTATGGAAGATGCCAGGTTTAAAGTTGTTGTAACAAAAATTCCGGAACTGGCATATACTAAAATCAGTACTGAGAAAAACTATCAAGTGCGACATGACTTTGTAAAACAACTTGTCATTGGTCATGCTCATAGCATTAGTGGAAAACAGGTATCTCGGATTACTCAGCCAAAAAACACGCCGTGGGAAATGGCCATCAAAAACTATCCTTTAGCTTTAATCAACATTTACAAGTCGAGGGCTTGCAAGGAGGCTATTAAGTTTGGCGACCAGCTAGATCCAGCCCAGTGCCAGGAACTGGTAAAAAAATTGTCGCGGTGTGTTTATCCTTTTCAATGTGCTCACGGGCGGCCCTCTATGATACCGTTAGTTGACTTGTCATTCTCATAAAATCATTCTCATATGTATTGTTTATTTATTCATTTATTTATTTATTTATTAATTAATTTATTATTATTATTATTATTATTATTATTATTATTATTATTATTATTATTATTATTATTATTATTATTATTATT